>JAHBMJ010000324.1:21156-50244 GCA_018398765.1 Chromera velia | reverse complement strand
CCCCCCCCCCGCCACGCCCCCCCCTCCCCCCAGTATTTGCAGCAGCTGCGGTTGACGAAGCAGACTCCTGCCCCGCTCCAGCAGTGAGGAAGGCCAGGGCTGCGTCGAGAGTATGGAGCAGTGCCTCTGCTCTTCTTTCCCTCTTTCCCCTCATGTCCCCTGAGGCGTCGCTGTCCGTTGGAGAGTCCCCGAAGGCATCGGGAGACCGTCCCCCTCCTCCTCCTGCCTCTGTCGCCTTCTGGGGGTAAGAGCAAAGAGGAAGGTCAGCAGAGAAATGAGCAGACATTGACAGGAAAGAAGGAAAGGGAGCGTCGTGGCAAGAAAGAAACGACAGAAGAAAAAGTCTGCGAAGCGGAGACTGAGATACCAAGAGAGACGGGTAGGGGGAAACGAAGAAGAGGGGAGGCAGACAGAGAGTGAGAGCGAGAGTGAGAGAGACACACACAGACACAGACCATATCGTCTTTTCTTTCCCTCTTTCTCTTTCTTCATTCTCTCCTGTTTTTTTTTCGTCTTTTGGCGCGCTCTCTCGGCGGTACCAGAGCTACAGGCCTTCCTGGCCCAGTGCAGGCTTACGCCTTTGCATCTGGACGTGTGCGTTTCTTTTCTTGTCCTTTCGTTTACGAGCCAGCAGCACAGCAGCAGCCAGACCCGCCCAGCCGCCAGCAGCAGTTGCGCTTTCTTTTTTTCTTTTTTCTGGGGTTCCCTTTCTCTTTTCTTCTTCTCGGGTTCTCTTAATCACTTGGAGACGGAGACGGAAACAGAGACAGAGACACCAGGGGGGGGGGATGCCGAGAGGCAGGCAGGCAGGCAAGCAGAAAGAGAGAGTGGAGACGGAAGCCGAGATCGAGAGCGAGAGACTGGAAGAGAGACAGCAAGAGAAAAGAAAGGAGAAAAATGAAAAGAAGTAGACGGAGAAAAGAAATCGAAGAGTCAGGAAAAGAGGGAGAGAGCCAGAGACGGAGACGGAGATGGAGACAAGAAAAAGAGAGAGAGATGGAGACCGAGAAAAGAAAAAGTGATAGAGACGGAGACGTGGGAAAAGAAGAAATGGCGATGGGGAAAGAGAGAGAGAGAGAGGGACGGAGGGGAAGGAACGAAAAGAGAGACGGTCACTAAGAAACGGAGAGATGGAGATGGAGACGGAGAAGGAGAAAAAGTGACAAAAGAGAAAGAGAAACGGCGGCCCACCGGGTCAGCAATTATTGTTGCGATAAGTTCGCACAGCGCCCTCACCCCGTCAGTCTCCCTACAGTACCTTGCACAGTAGCTGTTGTGGAAGATGTGGGAGAGGCACACAAGGGCGTTCGCGCAGACTTGGTTGAACTGGGCCACGTCCTCTTCGTGAAGAATGCCAAACAGCGTCTCCACGCAGCCCTGGAAGGTCACAATCTTCTGCAACTCATCGTTGTCTTGAATGAGGAGCAGCAAGAGCTCTAGACACTCGTTTCGCACAAAGTCTGCCTTGCATTCCTGTAGGGTCTGCATAAGGTTGCCGATGAAGCTGGGGCTGCTCAGAATGCTCTTGGTGAGAATCTGCGGCTGCATTTTCTGCACCACCTGCAGAAGGGTCATGGCGTCGTACTTGACATACATGTCGTTCAGTCGCAAGAGGTCCAGCAACGCTGTCCCCGAGTCTGTGTGCTCGCAGAGAACCCGAGTGTTCACTTGCAGCTGCTCCAGTGCCTCTGCGCTGAGTGCCGTCTCCTTGCGCTTATCCGTCTCAAAAATTTTGGAGAAACAATCCAGCGTGTCTTGCACTGCCAGCATGCCGTCTCCCTCTCTGTCCACCTTTCGGAGCACAGCACAAAGCGTGGGGAGGGCAGTCTGCGCAACGGCCTGCGCATTTTGCTTTGAAATCTCCTTCAATCGAGATATGGCTTGAAATACTCGGTGGGAGTTCCAGTCTGAAACCTTCCCCAGCTGCTCCACCACATGCTCTGCCTCAAGCGTGGCATCCAGCATAGACACCCCAGACTGGAACCCCTGATTGAGGGTCTTGAAAAGGGACAGTGCCATTTCGTCTGTCTACAAGGCGAGCAGTGCAAAGATAAGGAGACTCCCAAAAATACAACAAAAGGTGCTCAACCAAATAGAACAAAGACTATGTGCCCCCCCCAGCAGAATGCCGCGAAAGAAGGACTTCCGATGAGAAGATCTGAATCTGTGAAGCCTGTCGGATGGTCAGCAGAGACCTTACTGCTCAGAGGGGCCTCTGAGTGGTGAAAAACTTGCAATGGAGACGTTTTCAGCTAAGTGCCGTCTGGTCCCGTCTACTCGTGTGCCAAACACCCCAAAAGCTCCCTGAAGCATACTATGGCTGTCCTCACTTGAAAAGGAGATTGTATTGGGGTTTGAACCCAGGTCAAAACATCAAAAAGTCACCGAAAGACCTCTCCCTCGCCCCTTCCCCCCTGCATGTGACTGAAAAGACAAAATTTGCGCATGCAAGCGGTAGCGCCCGGCCGCCGCATGGCATATTATGGTTGTCCTCACTAAAACAGATCTTACTGGGGTTTGAACCCAGGTCGCCAGATTCAAAGTCTGGAGTGCTAACCACTACACCATAAGATCCCTACACTTACAAAAACGACTGGTCAGACTGATAACCACTACACCATAAGATCGGTTTTCTGCCTAAAATGACCCGTTGGAGTGGAGACCGAGACTCCACCATGAGATCTCTACACTTACAAAAACGACTGGTCAGACCGAGACCGAAAGTGCTAACCACTACACCATAAGATCGGTTTTCTGCCTAGAATGACCCGTTGGAGTGCTAACCACTACACCATAAGATCGGTTTTCTGCCTAAAATGACCGGTTGGAGTGCTAACCACTGTACACCATAAGATCTTCTTCTACCTAAAATGACCGGTTGGAGTGCTAACCACTATACTATAAGATCTCTTCTACCTAAAATGACCGTTTGGAGTGCTAACCACTACACTATAAAATCTTCTTCTGCCTAAAATGACGATGATTAAGAGTTTTTTCATGTATGCCGCGTCCCCATATATGAGAAGCAGATCTAACGTAGTTTGTCGATTTGTTCCGTCATAAAACTACCAGCGACGAAAATAGGCGCGACTTCAATCACTTTGATACAGCCTAGGATACAACTGATCAATTGCGGCTTCACAACAGGTTAAACAATCAAAAGAGAGAGAAAAGAGACAGAAGGGATGCAGACCAGAACCTTCGAGACACTTTAGTTCTTTCATTGAAAAAAGGCTACCCTTTTAATTAGAAAGACCTTAATTATACAGAGGTGCATCCCGCACGTCTTCCATCCCTTCAAAGAACTCCTACTTTAAATACCCCATCAAAACTCTTTCTTTAAACTCAGTTCCCTAAACTTTTCTGATTCATTTGTTTGCGCTTTTACCTATCCCTCTTCTTTCTTCTCATTTTTTTCTCGCATTGCCAAAGAAATTCCTTCAGTTTGCACCTAAAATGACCGGTTGGAGTGCTAACCACTACACCATAAGATCGGTTTTCTACCTAAAATGACCCGTTGGAGTGCTAACTACTACACCATAAGATCTCTTCTGCCTAAAATGACTGGTTGGAGTGCTAACCACTACAATGCAAGTTAGTGTAGGTCTGACATGAGATCGATCTCTCCCAATCTCTCTTCTTCAAAAAATGGGATCATTGCGTTTGAAAACTAGGTCTGAGAATAAAGGTTTTACAGTCCAACGTCAGTGAAGCAGCACTGAAGCTCTAACTGAAAGAGAAGGACCACCCGGACAAACTAGGCCGGATCCGTTTTAATGTATGGGCGCTAGGAGGTGCGTAATAACTTAATTTGTGCCGTTGCCTATCAGCCAGGCTGATGTTCATGAAGTGCGTGATGGTCATTGCTGACATCCTTGCCGATCCTTGCACCTCACTACCCACTCGTTCTCTACATATGTCTGTCGTTGTCATCACCCCAAAATGTTTTCATATTCATGCTTGGGAATGTGAACCTCGCGTGGGTACTTGACTGACCGGTGAAGAATAGAGACAACACAACCAGAGAGAACTTCCGTCTCCGGCGTCTCATTAGACGTCTCCTTTTGATACATGTTCTCCTGTCGCTACTCCCGGCTGCCATTCTCAAAAATCCGGTCCAAGAAAGGAGCAGGCACGTGCAAGCCCTTGTGGAAGAAATTCTCACGCACTGACGCACACTATTGGTTCTTCAAGACGCTGCCATGTGGGCGTCTTTCGCTTCGAAGAAACAGAAGATGACATGCATTTACCCTTTGGCCCTTTGCACTTCAGGTAAAGCAGTGAGCTTCTGCTCGTTTTCGTTTTCGCGCTTTCCTTCAAGTCACTGCTGGGTGGCCGTGTTCGTGTGTGCAGGGGTGGCGTTCGCGGCTGCTGGCTGTTCCGCTTTGCTCTCGTTGTGTGAGGAGACGGCATCATGTAGACGGAGCGAAGGATGGAGGTTCTTTGGTCTCCGCAGTTTGGTAGCAAGAAGCGAGGAGCGCAGAGACGGCGAATTAATCGATGCAGTCAGAAAAGCCCTACATAGCACGGCAGTGTGCGGGCGCACAAGTGACGGCGTACGCTTCTACGCCAACACTTTCGGTGCGAGAGACTTTAGAAGAGACGGAGGAGACGGCACACGCAGGACAGAGACGTGGCCGATGCGTGGGAGTGAGTCGAATGAGGATTCGTTTGTCTGCTGTCCCCCGCTCAGTCTCTTCTGTCTCTTCGATGGTCACAGGGGCAGACAGGCAGTCAACTTTCTGGAGTCAAACTTTTTGCACTTCTGGGCGCATGAGTGCGTCAAGCGCACCGCTCTTGTCAGCAGCCTCCTGGCCCGTTCTGGCTACGTCACTGCGCAATCGCAGTCACCCAATGTGCCCCGAGAGCAAAGCACAGAGGCACAGACACAAGACGGAAAAGAAGACCGACTGACGAATCGAGTGGAGCCCAGCCAAAGGAGAGCCCAGGAGCCGAATGCAGGAGAAGTACAGCCAGCAGCCCAACAAAGAGACAAGGCACCCCCAACCCGTGTGGACCCCATGAGCGGAGAGAGCAGAAGGATACGGGAGAAGAGTGGAAGTCGAAGGGGAAGTCAGTACAGCAACCAGATCCTGACGATCGCCCACACCCCCGTGTTGGATCTCTGGCGCCTCGCTTTCGCAACTGCCCTTCTTGATGCAGGCACGTCCGTGTGCATGAGGGCGGACGTGATTGAATTGAATTAATTCATGGGATGAAGAGAAAAGGAAACAAAATGAGGAGGCAGATCAGCTTGTCATCATTTTCCAGTTTGCATGTCCGTCTCACCGGATTCTCTTCCTCCTTTTCCGTCTCAAGGTCCAAGTAGATGTGTCTGCACATGTGCCCGCCCGCTCTTGCGTTTGCGTATCGGATACTGAATGCTGCGTGTAATTGCTTGGCACGTGTTTGGGTGTGTTGTGTATAAGTGCGTTTGTGTGTATGTTGTGTGCAGAGTATTGTTTCTATCGGATGTCATCGGCGGCCGCGCACCTTCCGGGTCTCTACTCAGGGGCCTCCCTTGTGGCCGCACAAGTGACGCCTTTTGGACTTCTGGTAGCTAGCCTCGGTGGGTCTTTGTGAGCATCTGGGGGGGGTTGTGCGCAGTGTTTTCTGATGAATCTTTCCTTTTTGTCAGTCTTCTGAGACCCGCGCTCGGTAGCTTCTTTCCTAATTTCTCAATCGTTGTGTTTCTCTCATTTGCAATTTTGTAGCTGCAAGGAGAACACGGACGGACGCACGCTGGCTCTGCATTTTTTGTTCGTTCTATTGTTCCTTGCTCCTCATTCCTTGTTCTGAGTTTGATTCGACTCAACGCTTTTTATTTCATTGTGTGAGGCTCTTCTCCCCTTTCGACTCGGGTGATCGATCCACCAGACGCTCTTCCTTCGTGTTTCTCTTCTGGCTGGTTGTGCATGAGTCTTCCTTCCAACCGTCTTTTGCCTCCCTTCTCGTTTCGATCGTTTTGTCTCTTGGTCTCTCAGGAGACTGTGGCGCTGTTGCCGTGTATGAAGGACGGCAGAGGAGAGAGGAGGAAAAGCCGTTCTCTGCTGAAGAAAAAGAACGTGAGGGAGGGGAAGGATCCCAAGGAGAATCTGGGACCTCTCCGACCCGCACAGAGAGAGAAGGATCGCCAATTGGCGTCTTCTCTTCGAAACGCAGGGGGGAGGATCTGATGATGAGCAAACAGCCGCAGCACAAGAAGCAGAGCGGGGATGGACACTATGCTGGTCGGCAGGGCCCTGAAAGGACATGCATCCTCTCTGCCTGTCACGCCGCCCTGTGTTGAATTTAAGGAAAACCTTCAAACGAAATAAATTTCCCTCAGCTTTTTTTCTCTCTGGATTCCTTAGGGCCTCATGCGGTTGTCTCAGATGATCAGTTAATTTTCTCCGGTTGTATTCTTGGTGTATTCTTTTCCGCTCACCAACTCTCTCTTCCCCCCTCTCTTGATCTCTGCTTTTCTTCTCTACCTCTTTCTTTCTCCTTCTGGTTCTATCTTTTTTACGTGCATGTGTGTGTGTGTGTGTGTGTGTGTGTGTGTGTGTGCGCGCGCGCGCCCGTGTGTGAATGTGTATATGCGTGTGTGTGTGTGTGTCTGTGTGTGTATGTGTGTGCGTGAGTGTGTGTGTGTGTGTGTATGTGTGTGCGTGAGTGCGTGTGTGTGTGTGTGTGTGTGTGCATGTGTGTGCGGGCGTGTGTGTGCATGTGTGTGCGGGCGAGTGTGTGTGTGTGTGTGTGTGTGTGTGTGTGTGTGTGTGCGTGCGTATGTGTCCCCGCAGAGGCGCCCCCTCCGGTGTCTGAAACTCTGGCAGGAAAGCTGCAGTCCCTCAACGCTTCCAAAGACCTCTCCTCTCAGGTCCACGCCAGCTGGCTTCGGACAGAGCGGCTCTCCAAGCAGCACCTCGCTCAATTCGACAGCGAGATCTCCCGTCTCGAGGCCAGACTTCAGAGACACCTTGTCACACGAAGAGGGGTCAACCAGGGTCTTCTGCAGGGACAGATTCGGCAGTCACGAGCCTTCGGGGACTTTCAGTTCAAGGTTCGTTGCTGCACTCACTCACTGGCTTACAGAACTTACGGTGGCGATTTCCCTGTAGAATCGTCGGTTGAATGGATTTCCGTGCGTCATCAAAAGCGAATCGAAGTTGAAAACAAAGAAAGACTCCATGGGTAGCCAACATCGACTTCACCCCGTCTGTTTTTGTTTCGTTTTTCTTCTGGCTGCGTTGCCTACCTGCATATGTCTTCTTTCTTATTACCTCGCTCTTGAGTGCATTAGTTCGCTCCCTCCATCTGCCTGTCTGCAGGACATTTTGGCCAACAGCAGACTGCCCGAGGAAGACCCCCGTCGCATCTCTCCCCCCCCACATGTGCCCATAGTCCGAAGCGATGCGGTACGTCAGCTGTTGTGGTGCTTCTCTGTGAAAGAAAGTCTTTGGATCTTCTGTGTGATGTGGCATCGTCCAGCTCACACGTTTCTTTTCTCGTTTGTTTTGAGGTCCGCACGGATCACGCACTCATCCATTCACTAGCTCTGGACAGATTGTTCTAATAAACTTCCACCCACCGTCACCGAAGCTCAAGTTTCTTTCAGACTGTCGGAATCCATTGACTGGCGAGTCAACTGCCTGGCAGGCTGAAGGACCTATGGAATTGTCTTTGTCTTTTTGCATCTGCAGGACTATGTGCTTGTACCATACACGCAAGACCTCAAATTTGTCATCGCGGCGAGTGCTGGATTTTGGGCGCTTTTGTCGTCCAGGGAGGCGGCGGAGCTTGCAGACAGGTTCTTCCAGACCCAGGGCCTGGCGCCTTTGGGGGGTCGGGTTGAAGAAGAAGAAGGAGGAGAAGGGGATGGAGCGAGAGAAGAACTTGGCAGCAGCTCGGGGGAATTCAGGTAGGCGACTGACTGGGTTGCCGGAACCATGGAAGTGTTGTGGGTGCACGCAAGTTTTCTGGAACTTCAACGGATTTTCTCCGTTTTTCTCTCCATTTGGTTGTCTGACCTCAATCAATCCAATGCGTTTTCAATGAAAGTGAGTGGGCAAGTGAGTGTCACTTTTTTGAGAGCGGTGTGGAATGGAGAAGAAAGCAGGCGGCGGGATTCCATTAAATTGTCAATTTTGACATGCCGACCCAGTTATACACATCAGTAAATTACTTTCCCTCCTTATGTGGCTGAGTGCGAGTCTGCAGGAGCAGCAGCAGCAGTTTGAAGGAGGAGAAAAACCCCACAGAGGTCCCGAGCGCAGGGGGGGGCTGGGGAGGCCGCAGTCCGATTCAGTCGGTAGGCCCTCTCTCAGATCGTCTCGCAAAGGCGGAGGCAGAAGCATCGTATCAAAAAAAGGGGAGGGGGGGGAATTCCGAAGTTCTGACGGGTGCTCAGGCAATCGAATCGAAGCAGCCTCCTTCAACCAACTCGGGGGAGAACTGCCCCTCTGCCTCTGCTTCCTCCCTTGAGTCTTCTGCGGACACGATCCCCCTCTCAGCTCTGTACCAGTATCATGACGTCGCCTCCTTCCTCATCCGGTGCGCCCTTCTGAAGGCTGCGCGTCGCCCTCGGTAAGTGTCTTGCGTGAATTAAGTGATGGCGTACAGCAGGGCTGTGAATGCATTTACTTTCATACAGTAGAATTCTGTATGAAAGTAAAGGCGTACAGAGGGGCCGTGAAGGAAGAGAGTCGGAAGGAATGCAGAGGGCGGGGTTGTGGTTTCCCGAGTCTCAGACCTCTTCCGAGTAGACCACAAAAACATTTCTGCATGCAGCCTCCTTTGATGTTTCATCTATCTTGATGATCCGTATACTGACCTCATGACACATTGAACAGCCTCATTGCACATCTGGCAGCCCAAATGACGATTCATCTATTTAGCCCAGGAGAGAGCGTTTACTTAGCTTGTGTCTGTTCGGTGTCTGTCAGAACTCAAGTTGAAATGTTGACTCATGTCTGCTTCCGCCAAGGCGGACAGTGTGAAAGAATCATGACCGTCCCTTCAACGTTTGACGTGTCCTTCCGTCTTCTCTCTTCTTTTCTTTCTTTGTCGTAAATCTTTCCTGCAGGAGTCCCCCTTCAATGGTTCCCTCCTTTTTGTGGATGCTGATGGTGATGCCGTCTGATCGTCCACTCTCAAGTCAGCAACATTCTTTGTGATCGACTGGAATCCCCATAGCCGGGATGCCCTCTTGAAAGTTGATTGACTCACTTTCCTGCCGTGCTCTTTGCATCCTGGGTTTCTCTCTTTTCTTCCATTTGTTTCTGTGCATGAGTTTCCCTGTGATCTCATTGAGAAGGGCACTGATGCAGAGTCATCGAGAACGAAAAGAAACATGAGGCTAGCACTCCAGATGTTTCAGTCAGACGAAGGGAGGAAGGGGGAAGGGAGAGGTCTTTGCGTGATTGACAGAGGTTAGCACTCGAGACTTTTCAGTCAGACGGGGAAAGGGGGGGGGAGAGGTCTTTGCGTGACAGACAGAGGATAGCACTCCAGACTTTTCAGTCAGACGGGGAAAGGGGGAGGGAGAGGTCTTTGCGTGACTGACAGAGGTTAGCACTCCAGATGTTTCAGTCAGACGGGGGGAGGGGGGAGGCAGAGGTCTTTGCGTGACAGACAGAGGATAGCACTCCAGACTTTTCAGTCAGACGAGGCAAGGGGGGAGGGAGAGGTCTTTGCGTGACTGACAGAGGTTAGCACTCCAGATTTTGAATGTGCCGACTTGGGTTCAAAAACCCCAATAAGATCTCTTTCTCAAGTGAGGACAGCCGTAGTTTGCTTCAGTCTTTTCAGTCAGACAGAGGGGGGAAGGGGCAAGCAAAGGTCTTTGCGTGACTGACAGGACAGCACTCTAGACTTTTCAGTTAGACGGGGGAAGGGGGAAGGGTGAGGTCTTTGCGTGACTGACAGAGGTTAGCACTCCAGACTTTGATTGAATGTGGCGACCTGGGTTCAAACCCCAATAGGATCTCTTTTTCAAGTGAGGACAGCCATTGGTATGCTTCAGTCTTTTCAGTCAGTCCGACGGGGGAAGGGGGAATATGCTTCAGTCTTTTCAGTCAGACGGGGGAAGGGGGAGGGAGAGGTCTTTGCGTGACTGACAGAGGTTAGCACTCCAGACTTTGATTGAATGTGGCGACCTGGGTTTAAACCCCAATAAGATCTCTTTTTCAAGTGAGGACAGCCATTGGTATGCTTCAGTCGTTTCAGTCAGTCAGACGGGGGAAGGGGGAATATGCTTCAGTCTTTTCAGTCAGACGGGGGAAGGGGGAGGGAGAGGTCTTTGCGTGACTGACAGAGGTTAGCACTCCAGACTTTGATTGAATGTGGCGACTTGGGTTCGAACCCCAATAAGATCTCTTTTTCAAGTGAGGACAGCCGTAGTTTGCTTCAGTCTTTTCAGTCAGACAGACGGCGGAGGGGGGGAGGGAGAGGTCTTTGCGTGACTGACAGAGGTTACCACTCCAGACTTTGATTGAATGTGGCGACTTGGGTTCGAACCCCAATAAGATCTCCTTTTCAAGTGAGGACAGCCATAGTATGCTTCAGTCTTTTCAGTCAGACAGACGGGGGAAGGGGGGAGGGAGAGGTCTTTGCGTGACTGACAGAGGTTAGCACTCCAGGCTTTGAATGTGGCGACCTGGGTTTAAACCCCAATAAGATCTCTTTTTCAAGTGAGGACAGCCGTAGTTTGCTTCAGTCTTTTCAGTCAGACAGACGGGGGAAGGGGGGAGGGTGAGGTCTTTGCGTGACTGACAGAGGTTAGCACTCCAGACTTTGATTGAATGTGGCGACCTGGGTTGAAACCCCACGAAGATATGAGATTGGGCGACGCCGGGAGTTCCACCTAGTGTGCCTTGTTTCGTGAAATCAGGAAGCTTTTTGTCCTCCCATCCCTCGTCATTCCCTTCCTTTGTTCTTTGTTTCTGTGTGTCTGTCTGTCTGTCTGCATGATTGCAGTGGGTGTAGAGGACGGCCCGGGGTTCGAGAAGATGCTCTTGCGGTGCGTAGACAGACACACAGAGTTTCTGCATGGGACAGGCAGAAACCGAATCGTGTGGGCAGTCAGGCCGTGATAGTGAACAATCCTACTGAAAGAGGCGAGGGCCGCTCGTGTTTTTCTTAATTGTCTCGTCTCTTTTCTTCTTGTTCTATGGACTGACGAAGGAATGTGAACTTCAACCTGAATCCTGGGGATCGAGCAAAAAGGACGAAGCGACCGGTCCTCTCATTTCATGTCTCTCGGCTTCTAGGACGCTTCTCAGAATCCTGTCCCGTTCTGTTCCCTTTGCCTAGAGCGATGGACCAGCCAAGACAGATATTCAAGATGATCGACAGGGAGCTTTTTATGAATAAGGAAAGGAGACCGTTCTGTGGGTCATGATTCTTGTGCAAATGCAGGGAGATTGAAAGACACAGAGGACGCAATCCACACGCACACGCTCCACGGAAGCAAAGCCTGAGCATGTTCGCCGAGCTAGATGATGGTACGCTCTTCTTTTCTTCAGCACGTCTACAGCCCGGGGGGGGGGTTACTTCCTTTCTGTCTTTCCTCCCTTTTTTTTGTGTGCTTCATTGTCTCATTCCAACTAAGACCCTTCTCCCTGAATGATCGTCTCGGCATCCCATGTCGTCTTGCCAGTGCGTGCGTCCGTTTATCCGTTTACTGGTCTCTTTGTGGGCGTTTCTGCCCTCCAATTTTGTGAAAAGTTTGCGTGCTGTTGGCAACTTAAAATTCGAGTTCCGTATACGCAGACGTAATCGACACCGTGTTTGTGGAATCCTTCAAAGAGCTTCTTTCAAGTTTCGAATGTGCATGCGTGCCTTTTTGGGTGTGTCTGTTCGGGCTTACAGAGATTTTGCATGTCGGGAGTTTGCTGAAAACAAAACTCTCTCTCTCTCTCTCTCTCTCTCTCTCTCTCTTGTGCTCCCTTTCCCGATCTCGGCGCTTGTCGGATTGTGTGCCTGCAGACATTTCTGTTGCGGTTTTCGTGGTCCCCTCCTCTTTCTGCGAGACGCCTCCTGCTCTGCCGTTTGCTGGTGCGAAGCCAAAGGACGTAAGGCGGCCTCCAGGTGGGGCCAGAAAGGAAAATGGAGAATGTCTGTCTCTGCATGCCCGTATCTGTTTCGACCTCGTCTGTGACCAGTATTTCAGTGAACAAGACAAACCGGATGAAGTCGAAGAACCATCTTGCCTTCGCAGATACACACACACACACACACACACACACACACACAGAGAGAGAGAGAGAGAGAGAGAGAGAGAGACAGAGAGAGAGACAGAGAGAGAGAGAGAGAGAGAGAGAGAGAAGAGGCCCTTTCTTTCCCTGACTGTCTTCCCTGACTCACGCCGAGGCCCCCTTGATAGATTGCCTGCCGGATGGGTAGATGACTAAATTGTCTTTTTTGGATGCCCTGTGGGCCTGATTTTAGTGGACAGACTTCGATCCCCCCTTTATTGCGTTTCTGTTTAGAAATGAAGCAGCCACACACAAATCTGTCTGTCTGTTTCTGTACTTTGTCTCTCTGCCTGTCTGTCTGTCTGTCTGTCTGTCTGTCTGGTCTGTCTGTCTGTCTGTCTGTCTGTCTGTCTGTCTGTCAGCTCTCCGAGCGGTAGCAGCCCCGACATTCCGACCCCCTGCCTCTCATGGATGGGATGCCGAGCCTCGCGTTGGAGTTCCGCAAAGTCCGGAACCCTCTCAGGATCATGCACCGCCTCACCAAGAAGTGGCGCCGCCCTCCAGCTCTGCTTCCCCGTCTGCACACACACACGCAGAGAGAGACAGAGGAGCGCACGGGCAACACCACGATCTGCGGAGCGCCCTCAGGCGTCCCCACCCTTCCACGCAGACTCCAGCAATGAGTTCAAATCATGCATTTTTCAAAAGCTTGAGGTCCAACATAAATGAGAATCTCGAAGTAGAAAGCGGACCCGGATCGCCCAGCGACGATTCCCATAATAGAGGGGGGTGTCAAGTAGGCCCGGCTTCGGGAGCGGAGGTGGAAGGAGAGAAGGGATCGTCAAGCGCATCAACGTTTTTGAGGTGGTTGTCAAGAAACGCAGACTTGCGTCAGTCAGAAGAAGAAAAGACAGTGAGAAGAATGTTTTCACATATGCCGCCGACGCAAAGATCCGATGGGCCGCCATCGTCGGCGCCCGGCTTCTGAGACACTCTAAGTTATACTAGCCTTCGATGATGAGGTTGACTAAACCCGGCAGCCATCGTGTCGCGATACCATATGTATGAAATTGACACTGATCCTCTCAGATTCCTCTGAAATGGGTTAAGCTAGGTTAAGCCTAGCGTTAAGCTAGGCGTTAAGCTCTGTCAGCCTAAGAATCTTAGATATACTAATGTATATAATCATGTTTTCAATACATATAACATACAATACAATTTAAAAGTAGATTTAAAAGGGGCTAGGTAAAAATTTATTTGAGTGCCAGTGGTATAAACTGGGCCTCCCTCCAACCTTCCACTACAGCGGTACGCAACCCCCCTAAAAAAATTAAAAACCCAGTTTTTTTGACTTAAAAATATGTTTTGATAGTTGAGATATAATGGAAATTATGGAGATACACCAAATCTGTAGAGTTACACAATCACTTTTTTCAAAATGTTTTGTTAAACATAAAAATGTTACACATTTTAACTAATTTTTACTAATTTTAACAGAATTTTGATGAATGAATTAGTACACATTTTAGTGTGCATTAATTCAAACTATGACTTTTAGGAATGTATTATTACATACTTTAGTGTGTATTAATTGTAGGTTTTATCTGTATGAAAAGATGCTTTATAGGGTGAAGGTTAGCCAAGGTAAGCGAAAGTTTATAATCGTTTTCACCTTAAAGGTCTACTTGAAGGTTGAACTTACTCATTTTTATCTTTTGTAGTCTCTTGTCGTCTCTCTGATTTGCTGTCGAAAGAGGGGGCCGGGGTAGGGATGTAGATAGGTCTGATTTGTCTTCGTTGTCCGACTCCGACTCGGAGTCCAATTCCCACTCTAGTCTCTGAACACTGAGTGTAATCAGTTTACCAGGTAATTGAGATAGTATAACATGCCCGTCTACCTCATCAGCCTGGCTCTACCCAACTGGTCCGTGCGAGTCACCCGCAAAAGTCTGTAACTTACGCTTGAGGTGTGATTCAGTCTGCGCATGTATTCGATTTCCGTATTTCCGGGGCCATGCACTCACATGCATGATGACCCATGTCTCCTCTAAGATCCTCTGAGTCCTCTCAACGCCTCCCCACGTACGTCCAGTGACGCAATGATGTTGTTCGGAAGTTGGTTGCCCCGCTGCAGCCTTCTGTTTGTTCTGTTTTAGCTCATCGGGTCTTCCATGGTCTTACGAATGATAGAGGTATTGATAATCCGGCTCCTCACTCAGATCTCTCCCACCTCTTCCTTCTTCGATCTCTGAGAAGATCTCTCCACCCCACGACTGTTCACCATGTTGTTTGGAAGTTTTTTTCCGCTGCCGTTTCAGCTCATGAGGTCTTACGAATGGTAGAGGCATTGATAACCCGGCTCCTCATATCTCCCACCTCTTGCTTCTTCCAAACTGATCCTCTGAGAAACCTGTCCACCGATTCCAGGACCCCAAGTCAGTCGTTCAGTCTGCCACTTCTCAAGCCGCAGTCATTCGATTCTCCTTTCTTCAATTCCCTCAGATTGTCGGGTGCAGCCAAACCAGCGCGGATACATATCTGTATGTCGATGCGCGTTTGATCATTTGATGACTTGATGAGTCATTTCTCTCTCCTTAATTCCTTTTCTGTTGTTTGTGTACCTGCAGATGGAGTGAGTGTCCGGATCCGAAGGCGAAGGGTCCAGACGGACTGGGTCAGTCAGACTTTTCACTGATGGTTGCAGTGACTGGCTTGAGGGGAGTAGAAGAAGCGACCTACAGCGAGAAATGAGAAAGGCGCGCATAGTTCTGTGTGCGATTGCCGTTGAATCTGAACCTCCACCTGTTGTCGTTGAGTGTCGTTTGGAGACAACGAATCAACACTTTGCTTTCGCTGGATCATTAGAACAGAGGAAGGCCAGCATGAGGGAGGGAGTCGTGTTTGTTTTTCCGAATGAACGATCGATCGGCCGTACTTTTTGCGGGGTTCGGCAAAGGCTTGGGATCTACCCCCACCGGCCACCCGGAGAAAGTGACAGTCTCTTCCTGTCTTTCTCCCCTGATCTTTCTTCTTGTCTTTCTGTCTAAGTCAGTCTTGTGATGGGAGGACGTTGGCGGTACGGAAGGAATTGTTGGCAGACAGTCTCTGTGTACTCTTGAGGCAGTGGGTCCACTCAGTTACCCACACATTTTTCTTGTCTGCCTGCCTGATTCCGGAAGTACGTACGTTGACGGATCCCTTCACTGTTGACTGCACGGCCCTTGATCGATCAGTTTGCAAACACGCTCTCTCTATTTAGAGCAGACCCTGTCCATCCCCCGTCAGTATTTAACGTAGACCCTGTTCGTCCCCCGTCAGTATTTAACGTAGACCCTGTTCGCCCCCCGTCAGTATGTAACGTAGACCCTGTTCGCCCCCCGTCAGCATTTAACGTAGACCCTGTTCGCCCCCCGTCAGTATTTAACGTAGACCTTGTTCGCCCCCCGTCAGCATTTAACGTAGACCCTACCCTGTTCGCCCCCCGTCAGCATTTAACGTAGACCCTATCCGTTCCTCCTTCGAAGTATGTTCGAGCGTTCTTAGCACGGGTCCTATTTGAACAGTCCTCTCGATGCATTTAAACTTGAATGCATCAGATTCTCCTATTTAAGTTCTCTTATTTATTTCCTCACCCTCGACTGCCCTCCTCTTCCTGCTCCTCTCCGTTGCCTGCTTTCACATGCAGAGAACGGGAAAAGCACAGCCGGAGGTGTCAGCAGGTTCTTCGTCGTCCACTGCAGCAGCAGGTGAGCGAGAAAGCAAAAACTAAAGTCGAAGGATGTTCATTCAAGTGGCCTTGCTGTCTCCCTGTGAGATGGGATTCGTTCTGTAAGTGCGTGAAGGAGGACGGCTATTTTGTTGAAGAATCGACGGAAGAAATCCATCGCAGAGAGATGCACCGGAAGATCGAAGAGGATGAGAAATACTGGATCCTGCTGCTGCATGGCGCTGCGTGGCTTGAATGGATGCAGCCTGTCCACTGCTGCCATTCTCTTCTTCTGACGGGCAGACACCAAAAGAACAACCAGACAGACAGACTGAAGGCCCGACTGAAAACGAACTGCCCACGTACCTACTGACTTACCTTTCCATCTGTTTACCTGCTCATCTGTCCGTCCGTCTGTCCGTCTGAAGAAAAGGAGGGAGAAGAAGAAGAAGAAACACATAGTCTGTTTGTCTGTCTGTCTATCTGTATGTCTGTCTGTCTGTCTGTCTGTCTGTCTGTCTGTCTGTCTGTCTGTCAAGAAAAGGAGGAAGAAGAAGAAACATATAGTCTGTCTCGTTTTTTATCTTTTTTCTCTTCCTTTCGTCTTGAGTGGTAGCAGCAGAAGATTAACGTGTGAACCAACCAGTGATCATGTGGAAGTCTGTTGGGAGGTGGAGGGTCTCGGGTCGCTTAACTTTCTTTCACCTTTCGGGCCCTCTGACGTGTTGACGTAGAAGCAGATGTTGACGTTTTAAAACAAAAAGGATAGCCTGAGAAACATGTTATATGAAGTTACGGTATATTAAGATATCTTTGCATCCAAAATATGATATTCTGGCTAACTGAATTTTTATGTTTGTTTAGCAAATATTAAGTCACCTTATAAGTTACCCGAGGCGCTGGCGAAAGGAGGCTTTTTAAAAAAAACTCTCATCAATTAAACCCTTTATACTTTTTTAGAAAAGGACAAACTTGAAAAACTATTGTTTATATTAGGTATTGTAAGGCATTGTACAACTTAACAGTAGAAATATTTTCTATCTGCATGTTGCATAGTAACTATCGTTTGGTTTTATTAAACGGTATACGGTATAGGCCTCGGATCGCTTCTTTTTTTTTTCTTTTTGGGCTCTACATATCTTGATTTATATAGAACCTAGTTAATTTAGATCTAGGTTCTAAAGGTTGTCTAGGTTTAGATAGGTTTTAATAGACATATACAAGAAAAATCCTTAATAAGAAAAAAAAAACTGTCAATCAATAATAAATAACAGTGCATGCAGTACGAATTAAGTAGAGTGCGAAACTTGGACCGTTACTTGGTGCAATTAAAGCCTAGATTTGAGCAAGAATTAGCTAGTTTTAGTTCAAATCCAGACTGGTGAAATCGAACATGATCCTTAAATCCTAGAATATGATCACTACTTGTTGACTCGTTAAGTAATCATGATAATAAGTATAAGTTTAATTAATATGGGACGGTGGCATGGTGCTCCCCTAAGGAAGATCGGAAAGGCGAGGGGATGGTGCTGCCCCAAAGTAGATCGCAAGAGGCAAAGGGGACTGTGTTCAACCAAAGAACATCGGAAAAAGCACGGGGACTGTGCTGCATTTTGTAGCACGCTATGTGAAATGGCCCAGGCTCAAAATACAGTCGTGCACCGCCTCCCGCACCAAATGAGGCTCAACAAGGGTCTCACCAAGCAACCACGCGTAAATGTGACAGACATGGTCCTGATCCATCCTTTTTTTGTGATAGGGGCTGTCTATTCGTCTGGCGTCCTCCACACACTGGTCGTACGGAGGGCCGATTTCTTCCAACCGATTTAGAAACTCTTCAGATACGACACCGAAGACCTCTCGGTACTTCATTCCTGCGCGTGAAATGGGCTCAGAGAAATAGGGGAAACGCAGAATGCCGTAGGGATATAGTTGCACAACGGCTGAGTTCTGCGAAAGGAAAATTGCATTGGTCAATCCAGCTCCTACAGTCATCACAAGGACGTCTGTCTCTGCCATCAACCGCACCTGATCGTATGGGTCTACCGGCATTGCAGGGTGGTACCTCACACTTGCGTTCAAATAGGCAGGAAGCTCTTGGAGGGCCTCCATGATTCCCTCTGGGTCTGCGAGTGCCCGAACATTGCCCTCTCGGTCTTGGCGGTCGATCACCGTGATGATTGGTGACTTGCTTCTCTCTGCCCTTGGTCGTTCAGAGACCCCGAGGGCCTTTCTCAAAGTCGCATGGTCCCTGTAGCCTCCGAGGACGAACGAACGAACACCAAAAGTACGTGCATGGTGAGCACATACCGTGAAGGGCTCTCTCCGTTTGAGGGTCTGCAGTTCACACGGCGTCTCCTGACCACCTGGAAGCCCCCATACATGGTCCCGCGTTAAGACAGCGGATCGGGGTTTTGGTAGGTCATGCCTCCGTTGCGGCATCGAGTCCAACCATTCGCTCATCTGTTCTTCCGATAAGAGTCCCTCAGCCTGTGTGACTAGAGCTCGAAACACCATTTTCTTCCACTCCCCAAGACAGTGCTGCTCTGTGTTGACGAAGTAAACAGACCCGTCGGGGGAAGAGACAACGTCACTCCACACAGGCATGAAAATCGTGGCAAAATGATACAGATTCGCCTGGTGTTCAGGGTGCACGAATTTGGTTCCGTTTGGCAACCAGTCAATGGGTCCACTCTGCTGCATCTGTTCCCAAGATGTGAATGCGTATGTGTCCAGGTAGGTTCGGGGAGTCACCGCCTTCTTTCCGTCACCGGAGAAGAAGTATTCAATTGATTCGCTGTGCGACTGTCTTTCCAGTTCAGGGGCAATTTCATTAAGCGGGACTTTCCAATTTGCTGTAGCTTCTTCCAGTTCGGCCTCTCTTTCTGCTGCAACGATGAACAAAGTTTCGCCATCAGAGCAAAGAGTCTCGTAGTCGCAGGTGGCCACAAAATCCGAATCTACAGTGCAATGAGCTTTTGAGCTCTTTCCGATGGCTTCATTCCCGTTCTCAGGGGCGGCACTACACAAGCCGGAGGCAAAAGTGGTGTAAAAGCAGAAAAGCAAGAAGTTCAGACCGGACATCTTTGTCCAATCCATGGCAGGCAGTCGCAGAAATCTATCGTTTCGCTTTTGGAAGGGGAAGGACGTCTGTATGTACGCATGCAGATTGACTTCCCGTCTGTAACGGAATCATTTCACACCTGGTGAGAGGTGTTGGCTTGCTTGACTGAGCTACGTTTGGCCTATCTGGTCAGCTGGTGGAGAAAATGGCTTCAGAGGGACAATTTTACGAATACAATAAAGGCTCTGGCACTGCATGAGTGAGCGTTGTGCGGCATCGTCTGAATTCGTCTCAGAATCGTCTGACCTATATATATATATATACCTGTGTGTCATGGACCGTGTGGGGTGTGTTGCAACTTTGTTCGTTGCATGCAACATGATGCATGCATGCATGTCCTGCTCTTGATGTGCGCGCGAAAAGTTCGCGCGAAAAATGCACGTTTTTGACTTTTTTAAATTTTGGCGCGCATGCATGCAAATTGTATATGTATATCGATACACTGATTCAATGCCTTACTTGAAGGTGACTCTGACATGAAAACTCTCCTGGCATGACGGTCTCACTGCGACCCTTGCTTGAAGGAAAGACTCTCCCTCTACCAACTTGACTGAGTAAGGGGAGGCCACACTACCTGCCTGAGTGTCAAACAAGAGTGGGGCTCGGCCTTTCCTCAAGAAATTGACTTGTGTCAGACTGAGTCCTGACCTTTGCGCGAAAAGGTACCGTCAGATTTTCTCCTGACAGCGTCGCCCAGCCAGAAGGGCTCTCGTTCGTCAACACCCTCTGCATCAAGGTGTTGCCCACAGGCCCAACAAAAGGGCAACAAAGGGTTGGAGTTTGAATTTATCTACCTACACCAAAGCTTGAACAGAAATCCAACCAACCATGGCGGTTTCGACAGCGGAGATGATGCGCAGTCAGACGCCGCGCCCAGAGCGGCACATCGAAGTGTGTGGAGAACGCCACGACATCACTCGTCTTGTACGCTACCAGCTGAGCCAGGACGGTCATGTGGGTCTGCACTACGACCCCCTCCAGGACGCATTGCAGGCTCTGGCGGATGTGGTCACCAAACAGAACGCAGTGCAGGAGGGCTTGGTTAAGGTCAGCATGTGTTCAATCGTCCGGCCGTTCCCCTACCAACTGTCTGCCTGGACCGTGCATGTGCATGAAAGACGAACCGAAAGGAAATGACATGCGTGAGCAGCGGGTGAGGACGGCGTGAAAGGCCTTAGGCTGGTCGATGGGTGTGAGTGAAGACTGAAAGGGCAGAGGATTTCATGTATGAAGGAAATGCTGATGGGCTTCTTACAGGACTAGAACCTCATGCGAGCCCCTACAAGCTTGGAATATGGAAGAGAGGTTGCATCACGCGCAGTGGCTGTGAGTTACTGCTGTTCTGCCCTACTCTCTGGCTGCCCATCTATTTACCTGTCTGACTACCCACTGCTTATTTGTCTGACTATTCCGCTGATGCCGCGTCCCTTCGTGTCACTGAGCCTCTCTCTTTTCCTATGTAACGTGTTTTGTTCTCTTTGTGATGGTTCTGTCTTCCTTTTCCTCTTCCTCACAGGATCTGGAGAAGCTCAAGCAGACTACACTCGCAGTCGAGAAGCAAGCAGGCGTTGCCGATGTGCGCATCAAAGACTTGATGAGTCAATCTCAGGAAGTCAAATTGGGTGTTCAGTTGTTGACAAGCAAGGTCAACAAAGAACTCCGGCAGGCAGCCGCACACCAACGGATTGAGGATGCATCTCCGAAGCAGAGCAGCGCACAGGCAGCGGCAGATGATCCGGGAAAGAGCCAAAAGTCAGAAGCAGAAGAGCATCCAGACAGAATACCGTTCACAAAGGACATGGCTGCCAAGCTTGAATATGTCAGAAGAAATTGGGGGGAGGTGGAGGTGATGGGGTCCAAACTGAAGAGAGCTCTGGAGGCCATGGACAGCATCGCAGAGGCGAGTCGGCATTGGGGAGAGAAAATTGATGATTTGGCAAAACAGCGGGAAGACGACCTGATCAAGTTCGTCCGGCTGGATCAGTCCAAGGCGGATAGAAAAATGGTGTGTCTGTCGGCTGAAGTTTTGGATTCGCGCTTCCTTCCTTTCTGTTGCATGTTCTTGCTAACAACAACTGATTGCACTCTCGAGCAACTTGAGTACCGCACCAGTCCAAAGTGAAGTAGAAAGACATATCAGATTGCTGAATGCGCTCCGTCGCCGCCACTCGCCTTTCAATCTGCTTCTGTGTCCACACGTGGCCAGAAAACAGAGCAAAAGGCTCGCCCTCAAGATGCGAAGACAGTTTTTCCTCCTCCTCTTTTCTCTCTGCTCGCTCATTTCTTCTCTTCCCTCCGTGCAGCTGGAGACGATCATCCCAAAAGTCGAAACTCAGAAGGAGTCGATCGAAAAGGCAATTGACCAGATGCTGATGGTGGACAACAGGTTGGTTAGTTTCTCCACGAGTCTTCGGGTTGCTCTCTCTCTCTCTCTCTCTCTGCATGCGATCATTATGGATCGATCTAGGTGACCAGCGGGGGGGGAGGGGTCAAGCATGAGAGAAGGGATCCCCTGCATGTTGATGGTCTCTCATGCAGTCTCTCCCCATTTTTCCCCATTCAAAGTATCCCTCGCAAGCTGCGGTTCCGACAGGTCGACCCAGACGCATGTTTGGAATGGTATAGCATAGCATATGAGTGCAGGTCAAAGACAACTAAGGATTTTTTGTTTTTTGGATCCTTCTTTTGTTTCGTTTGCAGAATGAAGAAGATTTCGTCAATTGTTTTCGGCTTCGACGAGGCGAAGGGGGCGCTGAAGTCCCTGGCAGAGGTGCGTGATTGATTGACTAATGAGAGAGAAGAGAGAAGAGAAGCATCATGATGCATGTTTTTCTCTTCACAGACACGAAGATCGACTTTGCCAATTGGCTTTCTGGAGGCAGCGACTTGGTTCAGCATGTGGACAGGGAGTCCATCACAAATGATGTTTCTAGCCCTAGACGTTTCCTCGGTGGACCAGGATATGACGATAGTCAAAGAGGAAAAGAAGAAGTGTGACTGCTTTTGGGAAAGTCTGACGATGTGATTGTCTTCAGGAACTGAAAAAGGAGGCACAGTACGCGAATGCAGGTCCATACAATGGTGTATGCATGTGTGTGCATACGTCTTGATGCGTCTTGAGTTTCGTCCTCACTCTCTTTGTGTCTCGACTCTTTTCTTCCTTCCGTTCTTCCTGTCTCTTTCTGTTGAAATGCAAAAACAAAAACATGCAGGCCCTGAGAAGAGAGTCCGAGGAGGTCAGAGACTGGACGCGCGACTCCGTGAGGACGGCAAAGGACCAAATCGAGGCCGTCGAAAGAAAACAAAATGTCAGTCAGTCGGTCAGACTGGCGGCCACACAGGTGGACTCGCAAAAACACAAACTCAGAAACACAACAACAAAATTCATTAATTTGCGCTTATGGAACACCATCATTCCATAAATCAATCAATCAGATCGTCGGGGCTTTCTTTCTGGTTGTCCCATTCTTCTTTTTTGTCCTTTCCCCTCTTTGACCCTTCTTCTCTCTCTCTGAATGAAGGCACTTCCTTAAATCCCTCTCTCCAGGCGTCGACTTTCTTTTCGATGGTCCTCTTTTCCTCGTGATGCAGGGACACTTGGTGTTTTCTCCGTTCTTCGACTTTAACGCTTAATTGGAAATGTAGCTAACGGTTCTGTTTTCCTTGCAAGCCGTGTGACCGTTTTTGTCCCTTCAGCTTTTCCCTTGAAACGTCGCCACTGAAAGCTAGCGCTTGACGTTCCTTTCCTTCCTCCTCTGCGCAGAAACTGGAGGCCGCAGTGACGGAATGGACAGACGAAGTTCGATCAGAAACCGCGGCACGACTGTCGCAGCTTGCACAGGCTGTCGTGTCACTTCAAGACAACAAAGTAAGTGAGTTTGCCTGTATATCTATCAGAGCGATCAAGCAATCGACCATGCAGCTGTTCAAACTTGGAGGAGAGCCTTTACTCCTCTCTTGCCAAAGTTGATACGCTCGCTTCCCATCTTGAACCTCAGTGTGTTTCAGGACTCTGTGGTAGCACTCCACTAAGCGTTCTTTTTATTTTGCTCATACCCTTTGCTGCCGTTTCCCTCCCCTGATTGCTTGCAGGCAGAAAAACCGGAGCTCGCAAGACTTACGGGAGTCCTCAGTCACCTCACGGTGAGCAAGTGCCTTATTGCAGTCAAGAGCAGGAAGCCTCTCTGATCCACTAGAACCCCCCAAAAATGTAGAGAGAATGCCATGAGGTTTCTTCCAGAGCAAAAGGTGCTGCACCTCTCTTTTTCCACGAGCGTACACTGCAGGTCGTCAAATTTGCCAAAAGGAGAACGCTGTAGCATGAGTAACTCTTTTTTCATAGTACTGCACGTGGACCATTTGCACTGAAAGAGCAGAATGTCCGGTTCTTTCCTGCAGGCTGCACTGAGGGCAGCAGAGGGTGAGGCGGTGATCTCGGGCGTCAGGTGTCTGTCTTGCAACAAGCCCACAGTAGAGACAGAGCCCTTGTCGTTCCAGACCGTCGGGGCAGCACGCAACAGGACGGATCCCGTCACAGACCACACTCGACTGGCTATTTTGAGTGCGGTGGAGCGGGCACTGAACGCTCCGGAAATGCCTCAGGATAACGACGTCAAAATGCTCACAGTCAGAGTCAGTCAGTCAGTCAGTCAGTCAGTCAGTCAGTCAGTCAGCTAGTCAGCAAGACTGTGGAAGGGGAGTTGTTCATTAGCCGTGGCCCCAAGTGCTCTTCTTGTGTCTGCTTAGGGACGAGGTGTAGTGGTAGAGTCGGAGCTGAAATCGGAGTTGAGTTTTCATCTCAGGCGACGCGTGTGTGTGTGTGTGTGTGTGTGTGTGTGTGGGTGTTTGTATGTGTGTAAGGGAAAGGTTGTTCAAATTTTGAGGGGAAGGGAAGGGAGGACCTGGACATTCTGTTTCTCTTC
This sequence comes from Chromera velia, assembly GCA_018398765.1. Taxonomy (NCBI): domain Eukaryota; family Chromeraceae; genus Chromera; species Chromera velia. The sequence continues at coordinate 26,316 of JAHBMJ010000324.1, read as the reverse complement.
TCCCCCACCTCCTTCTCTCCCTCTCCTGCTTCTGTCTGCAGGTAGGTCGTGCCACTCGCATGCTAGGAAGTGACGGCGCCCCCTACAGGACCCGAGAGGACCCCTCTGCTGTGGACGGGGGCGCCGCCATCGAGAGACTGGCGGCAATGCCTGTGATGAGGATCCCTCGAGATCGCACTCTCCAGTCAGCCGAGATGCCTGCAAGTATCTATCCATGCACTCTTTCGTCGGACTCAGTTTTGAGTTTGTTGTTGTGGTTGGAAGGGAAAAAGGGAGGCGAAAACAAAAGAAGAGACTTGGCTTTCAGTTGCGCAGGTAGAGGCACAAAACATGACACAGTTTTCAAACACTTACCACATATTTCCTGCATGCTTTCATGTCCATGACCGGTTCGATCGCGCTTACCTCGTAAGATGAATGAATGGACTGGATCCATGCATCCAACATTTGCATTTGCAGGGTCGAAGCCTTTGCACAGAAGCACACAAAGGAGGGAGGGACAACGACAAGGGGAGCCCCAAGCCTGAAGGGGAATACGACTGCCGCCTCTCTACGCACGGCGGCTGCCGACCCCTACGCATCCTCCACATCCATTGCCGCCTCTCCCCGCGTTTCCTCCTTCCACAAGACCACGCCTGCACACACATTTCGGATCCACCTCCCAGTCTCCTATGGAGAGATACAAGGCAAGACCACCAGTCAGATGATGTTCAGGTCTGCTGGAGGGCTGATGGCCCCAGAGGGCTCCCCTCGAGCTCAACTCGGACTCTCTCAACAAGGTGAAGGCCAACCGAACGGACTGATTCACTCGGGAGCCTCAGGCCCACGTTCGTCAAGACAGCTGCTCTCGGCATCTCGTCTACCGAATCTTTTGAGTATCAACCCGAACTCCCCCCAGGTTCCCGTCTCCTCCCCAAGACACACAAACACACCCTCGCGCGAGAGGAAGGAAGACGATCTCCACGGAGAGCCGCAGGGAGCTCCTGCACCTTCAGCTGAGTCCACAGTTGGAATGGGGGGGTTCCGAGTAGCCAACCGGGGGCGGCAGTCGGCTCCCCAGAATCCTGACAAGACCCGGCATCCCACTGGGTCCGTCCGGGCCAAGAGAGCCGCTGCAGCGGCAGCTATTGCAGCTGAAGGGGGGAGTTGAACGGCGATCTGATTCGTTTCGGACTGATTCACCGGATGTAAGAAAATGAGTGATACTTAATGAAATTTTCCCTTTTGAAATTTCTCTTTGCACATCATGAATTCAAGTGAGCAAGCAAAGTGCAACTTCGAAAGAAGGCTTGAGGTGAGTACGTAAGTGAAACATACCCCTACTTAGTAAAACATATGACTTAATTGAAAGTTTTCAAATCTCATTAATATCTGAACTTGAAACGGGACCTTTTATAAAAACTTATCTATAAGAAGCCTGAGCGTTTATTGTGTTAATTTCAAATAATCAGTTAAAAGTTATGTTTTCAAAATTCAAATTCTTCAAGAAATTAAAGGTCACGCCTAGGGCCGCGCACAGAAAGGCCTAACACGGCAAGGAATCATTATCTTTTTAAACAGAAAAAGTATGGTTTTTTTTTTTTCCAAAAAAAATCCACTTCTTATAGGAGATATATATATGTCAAGCTGATCTCAATGATACTATAACACACTTAATAATTCATGTATGAAAGTTATAGAATGTACTAAGTCTTTAGGGAGGATCGACTATTTGTTGATAGTCCGCATTCTATGATACGGAATATCTAACGGAATCTTTTTCTACAAGGTTAGAAGTAACGTATTAAAGTTGATACTCAGCGTCCCAAAGGCGGACTGTAAATTTAATACTAGCCTAATATATTATAGGTTGAAACAGCTGTACAGGAAGTGTAAAGACATACACATTATGCAGAAAGACCTTTGAGCAGCTCTGTATATGCAGTGACTCAGAAACAGATCGAACGGAATCGCCATATTACTCTCTCACTAGAAGATTAGGTTGAAGATACGAATTTCAAGTACTATATGCATTAAAAATTGTATTAATCGGACCCAGAATCGGACAACTCCTAGACAGATAGTCACAGACTAAACTTTTACTCGATTCCGTCTCTCCATAAATCGATTCTCCCCTTTACGTTTCCTTTGCCTCCGAGTCGATTGTGGAGAGCCGGTTGCTCCCGCAGGCTTGCATAAAAAATGAATTTGGCTTTGCGTTTCGCTAAGTTTCGGGTACGGTTTCGCTTTGGGGACTATATGACTTAAATCAAAACTTGCATAAATGTAGATGAACGCGCGAGTCATGTTTAATATAGCGACTAAAGTTATTGTTCATCGTTTCAATCACTAAAAAAACCTTAATTATTATACTATTAATTTAATATCATTCATTTTTTTAAACTCCATAACTTTAAAGCTTCGCTAAAAAATTTAACTTTTTAGTGCATGAAAAAGTTTTTTGTGGCATGCACAGGCTAGACCTGTGCAGGCTAGCCAGGGAGGTCTGATGCGTGTAGCTGCTTTCCTTGGAAGCTGCACGTCGAACATTTGGCATTGGGGTGGGAGGCCAATCCTCCCAACATAAATCCCAATCCTACTAGTAATAGTATGAGAATATTATTTAATAATTAATATTGAATTAATCAATAAATTTTATAGTTTTAATGATTACAAACAGACTTCATATAACTTCAAGTTATTATTCAACCTGGTACCGCGTAGTTTGATTTCCGAGACATATTATATAGTTAGAAACACTTACATAAGCCTAGACATAAGCTGAAGGGAGTATGGGAGACCTATATTAAACATAAAAAGACAGCTGTAGGAGGCTTTAGTAGCCCCAGGCCTAGCCTAGGGCCTAGCTTGGGGCGCCGACTCTCTGGGATGCACACCAACTTTCAGATTCACCTTTTCAGCCGAAACTATCGATGTTGTGCGCGCCATCCTCCCCTGAGTGGCAGCCGCATGAACACCACAGTCACACGTGACTTTACAAACCTCGACCGGTCGGACAGCCTAAGTGCGCGCTTCACGCTTCCACGAATCGAAATCGATCGATCTGCATGGCAGATCCATCCCCCTCTTCTCACATTCTCACGGCTCGGTCGCAATGTCGCATGCATGCAGTTTCATCAAGACGTTCTCTTTTTCTCTTTTTATTGCATGTACTTTCATAAACGGCGGTCGTAAAAGACAAGTCTTAAAGACATGTCTTAGTTGGTTGGCAAACTCTCAGACGACACACAGCAAACCTCGACCCCTTCCCCCACGCAGGTCGTTGACAACCTGTCATGACTTCAACCGGGTCTTTTGTTTCTTGAAACCAAACACCATCACGCAGCAACTGGCATGCAGCAAATGCACTGAGTCGGACATCAGTCGTAGTACCTGTTTCACGCACGCGCAGGGTCACGAGCGCACCGTTCTGACTAACTACTGGTTGTGCAGCTTCGCTTTCAGGCCCCGCTGAGTAACAACAGTTTTTTCTTTTTCGTTTCCGGCATTCAGTCAGAAAAGACGGGACGACGAGTCGATTAAAAGAGGAAGACCCAGAACCTTGCTCCCAGACTCTTTTTCTCTTTGAAAATCAACATGCATGCATGCATGGGGAGAGTCAAGCAGGCGTTCCGAAACGAGTCAGTCAAGAGTCGAAACGGGCACCACCGCACCTGACATCGGAAGGTTTTCACACTTGACGAAGAGAAGGGCACGTACAGCTCCGCCAGGTTTCATGTAGGACAATTTGATCTGTACGTCTCATCCGTTGTTCTGACGCACGCAACGGTCACTCGTTCATGTTCGTGTCACCCTCTTGGATCTTCATGTCACGCACATCAGGTTGGACTTTGACTTAGATGGGGTTGCCGAAGGCGTCGAACTTCTGAGTGGTGGTGAGGGTTTCGTCCTGGCCGTGCTCTGCAGGCAGGCAATGGCGAAACAGCAGGATTTCTTTCAAGAGTCGGACGGAGAACCGGTCAGAAGACAACGTACACAGGCCTGTTGCAGAAGAGGCAGTGTGCGCACAGTGAGAAACGACGCGGACCGCGTGTGGAAATAAAAGAAATCTCATTCCCCCGTGAAGCTCCGCACTGTCGGTTCGTCCGAATGGTTACTTTCGAGGTTCCGCACACCATCTCCCCCCCCTCCAACCCCGCTGTCTGCGCGTCTTCCCTCCTGTCCCTCCCCTCAAACTGACCCTTAAGGAAGTTGAACTTCACCTCCTTGGCGGGAGCCTGGGGCTTCTCGGGCTCTGCCTTGGAAGAGGCAGCGGAGCCGCCCTCAATGGGGTTGCCGAAGGAGTCGAACTTCTGAGTGGTGGTGAGGGTGTCGTCCTGGCCGTGCTCTGCATCCACGAGTAAAGAAGGGGGGGGGAAGGCACATCACAAGTGAAAAGACGCAAAAAAACTTGGGAACAGACTTTGTCGCGCAACGCCGTGTCCGTGGACCACCTTGGTCACCTTCAAGGAGTGCAGACGTCCGAGTCAGTCTATACTAAAAGCAAGCCTCCCAACAGAGCCCGCTCCACCACCCTGGCAGCAAGTCGAAATAAAATGAAGGGTTCCAGCGACTGACCCTTGAGGAAGTTGAACTTCACAGAGCTGCAGACAGAAAAGAAAAGGGGGGGTGGGAATTCTGTAGAGCGTGGAGACGGCACCGTTTTCTTCACAGACAGCGATGGCACACTTACCCGTCGCCGGCAGCCATGAGGGCGGTCTCAGGGACTTCCACGGGGCGTCCGACAACCACACCTCTGCGGACGGCAAGGAGAGGAACGACACGGAAGGCGTCGGAAACGGAGCCGCAGAGAGCGACAGCGACGGCAGACACACCAGCCAAGACCTTCATGTTGATTAGATTTGTGTAGAAGGTGGAATTGAAATTTGCACAGAAGCGTGGAGAGCTAGTGGCTTTGCACTTTCAAACCGACTCCTTAATCGCTTGGCTGACTGTGAAGTTTGAAACTTGTGCCTGACAGGTGGGCGCGTGGAAAACCTTTTCTGCTGGAAGTTGCATGGATGCTGGAAGAGTTTTTCGTGGAGACGGCTTCCAGATTTTCAGAACGCGGGGCCACGGTTAACGCGTGACTGCATGACGGACTCCCCCCCGCGCGACCGACACTCCGTGCGAGTACTTCAAAAAGCCGCAAATTTATCCCTGCCAGGTGTTTGTAATTAA
>JAHBMJ010000324.1:11156-16156 GCA_018398765.1 Chromera velia | reverse complement strand
GATGCCGGTGCTTTGGAGGCCCTCTGGGTTTAACTCTGGGTTCTCTGGGTATCGCCTCTCCCCCTCGCAGCATGGGAGTTGATGGGGGCCTTGGTGGAGCTAGCCGTCTCTCTGTGAGCATCTGTATGGAGCCAGACGGTGTACCACCAGGCGTTTCCCTCCGATAGGTCTGGCTGGGTGTCGTTTATTGGTTGATGTCCGTTGTCTTGATTTGCCCTTCCCTGCCTCTATCACTTTGTGTCCGTCTTTTCCCTTATACCAGAATGCAAGGTTTGCTGTGTTTCTCTCTCATATAGCTCTAGTGCTTTTGGTTGCTTGCCCCGGTCTGTATCCGTTGTGTTGGGTCGATCTACGCAATTTCCGATACCTCATTTTACCCCATTTCTACTCTATTTTATCCCATTTCCCCAAATAGACCAATATTTTTAAGGGGGTTAATTAATCATGTTATATGAAGCTTAAATTAGGCTTATAAAAACCGTCTAACGTTGTTTGATAAAGTCCTAAGGGCTTGTCTGTGAGACCGCCGAAGAGACAGCTTGGCCGGAGCGCAAAAAGTTGGAGAAATTGGGGTGGCTCGCAAAGACAGCGCGCGCAAGTGTAAGCGCATGCGTCGATTTATCGATATGGCTGAGTTAATTGTTCTATTTCACCGATAGAGAGAATCAGTTGCATCATCGGCATGCATGTATCGTTTGATGGTACAGATCGATCGACCGGCAGATGTCTTTTCTGGACGTAGATGGAGCAAAAAGTGGACAGACCATCGTTTGGCACTCCTTCTGACTAGTAGGAAAGGAGGCAATGTACGAAAAGTAGAACAAACCGACAGCAGGGGCTGATTTGAGAACTCTCGTCACCCAACGCTGCACATAGCTAAATCTCGTACTTCGTCAAGTGGTGACGGAAGTGGGGGGCAGCCAGCCTTCGCTTCCAAAACTTTCTTCCAAGATGGCTTCTTCTCTAATCAGCTAGTAGCAAAGCCATCGGTCTCTTGTCACAGTCTTTCATTCTTCATCTTCTTCCTGTCCTAGCTTCCTGTCCAAATCTTTGCTTCCGATCTGGCAAAAATCCAAATACAGAGTGCCAGAGTTTGTATCGGTGTAGCATGTCTTCTTTCCTCTGTTCGAGATGTCCAGTTGAGGATCTCCGGACAGCTCACGAGTCGAACAGAACATCGATGAGGAAAAAGGAGACGTTGGCGTCTGTTCGTTCAGAGATCTCTCGCACACGGATCGACCATGCAAAGGACACGACAGAAGACCGATCGGCATCCACATGATCATCCACCTCACAAACGGTCCCCAAGAGTCTTCGGAGGAGCAAGGAGAGGGGTTTGCGGCGAACATCTGGAGAGAAGAGCAGTGCTCGTGCACGTGCAGGTTAACGAAGCGACCGCTCCGTCATGTGAAGTCGAAAGGTTCAGACGGAAAGGACTCCTGTGTGTGTTGGGCATGACTGTGCGGAATTCGTGCATACCTCTTTTTCTTGTTCGTTCTTGCTGGGATGCATGCATCAGGCGGAAGAGGAAAGAAGAAAAAGGCAAGAGAGGTGGGAGGAAAGCGTGAATGCGTTCATAGAGGTACACTGCCTAGTACACTGTGTGAGGCAGAAAGCTGAGAGAAGGATAACCCGATCTGTTTATGCGAGTACGGGCGTGTACACAAATCGAAAGACAACAAGGCAGAACAGAGACGAGGTGGATGGAAAGAAAGAACGTGATTCAGTTGAGAAGAGAATTGAACGACACCATGATGGAAAAGGGGAAGAAAAGTTTCAAGAAAAAAAAAGGATGCAAAGACTGCAAAATTCTTTCCCGTACCTTCTTTGTCTGTGCAGACACATTTCTTTCATCAAATTGAATCTGATGCATTCATGAGGTGAAAGCAAGAGTCGATCGTTTTGTCTGGAATGTAATTTGAGATCTCTTTTGCATCAGACAGAATGTCAGAGATCTCTCTCGCCTTACTTGTAGACTGACTCGCAGAAGATTTGAGAAACCTCTTCCCTGCATAATATCAGCGTGCTTCATGTCAATGGAACCAGAGAAAGAAGGAAATATCAGTCCTCAAAAGTGTGGTGTTTTGTTCAAAAACAGGAAGAGAAGAAGTAAGGTGCACACTCCGTGTAAAAGAAAAGGATGTACTGATGAAGTCCTAAGGGCTTATCTGTGAGACCGCTGAAGAGACAGCTTGGCCAGAGCGCAAAAAGTTGGAGAAATTGGGGTGGCTCGCAAAGGCAGTGTGCGCAAGTGTGAGCGCACGCGTCAATTTATCGATATAGCTGAGTTAATTGTTCTATTTCACCGATAGAGAGAATCAGTTGCATCATCGACATGCATGTATCGTTTGACGGTACAGATTGATCGACAGGCAGATGTCTTTTCTGGACGTAGATGGAGCAGAAAGTGGACAGACCATCGTTTGGCACTCCTTCTGACTAGTAGGAAAGGAGGCAATGTACAAGAAGTAGAACAAACCGACAGCAAAGGCTGATTTGAGAACTCTCGTCACCCAACGCTGCACATAGCTAAATCTCGTACTTCGTCATTGTTCTACCCATTTCAAATACTTTGAAAGTCATTCACTATTTTTTTCACCTAGTTTTTCACATATAAGAAAATATTCTTCTGCACTTTACTCCAATTCACCCCGGAAATTACATAAGAAATTTTGCTCTGGAATTGGGGCCCCCATTTCACCCAATTCCCAATTATGTTTATAATTTATGAAAAAGCTGTCATATAATTTTCTAAATTACCTAATTAGATTTTAGAAGCCCTAAACTTCTAAAAACACACCTTATTTTGACTAGATAACATGTTTTTATCAGTCAAAAAATGTATTCCGTTTTGTGGAAATGGGGTAAAATGGGCCCCAATTTGCTCCCGGGGCCCATTCACCCTATTTATACCCCAATTTCATAGGGTTAATGCTGTAAGTAGCTATAACCTAGGCTACAACGTCGCTTTTCAAATTAGAACTAACTGTAAATTATATAATTAGTAGTTAAATAATCTTACTGGGTTTTCTTAGGGTTTTTCTTAGGATTTTTGAGTTAATCCAGCGACAAGTTTCAAGACAGATCATGATGTCGTTGTTTTGAGAACATAAAAAGTCATTCGCGCTGACATTCGGTCGTTTTTTGAAAATCGATTTTCATTCAACTTGTTAATTAGTTGGCTTCAAGGCGAAACCAGGAATTCGAGCACTCAATTGACGACGCTCGCATGCATGGAGTTCATGCAGACTCCGAATGCGAGAAAGGTTGACATGCTGCTTAGTCTTTTGACCCGCAAGTAGCATTTGGTGGTTCCTCCCAGCTGTCTCCATGTGTGTAAGACAATACCCTCCAATAACGGCACCAGGCAAACATACATACGCAGAGCCTGAAGCAGGACTAGAAAATACATGCACCCATACCAGCTCCTCGACGGTGCAAGCGAGGGAGCAGATTTGAAGATGCCGGCGTTCGGGTGCACCAGCTGAGAGAGAGAGAGAGAGAGAGAGAGAGAGAGAGAGAGAGAGAAAGATGTTAGACGAAAGGTCTGGGAAAGCAGATTTATGCGAACTCCTCTAGGCTCCTCCCGACAACTCAATTCAATCATTCTGAATCACCCCCACTCGGCAACGCAGCCTTAAATAAATACATCTGAACCTGGAGAGGTCCACGCAGATCTACACCCCCCCTCGGCCCATGATCGAATGAAGTAACTCAACAAATGCATGCATGCCTGCATGAAGACAGATACCGTACCGACATGCTACTCACTCACAATGAATCCCTCCCAAACAATCGGGCCCTCTTCTCACCCACTCGTCTCGTCTCCTCCTTCCTACTCTTCCTCCTTGCTCCTTCCTCCGACCAACTTCCATTCCCCTCCAACCCGCCTCCCTCACCCCCGCCCCCCGAGAAGTCCGATCGATGCATGTAAAACCTACCAACGCCGTCCATCCACACACCACTTGTTTCCTCTCTCTCTTCTTCCTCTTCCCCCCTTCCTCATCATCTGCTGAAGGAACACGCGCTCTCTCTCAAGGCAGCATGGGGGTATCGCCTGTGACATAGGGGCCCAGCTGAGAGGAGGCTGCAGCAGCGGCAGATGAAGAGGAGGAGGAGCTGCTGCTGCTGCTGCTGGAAGCTGCCCCCCCCCCCCCGTTCATATCTGAATCACCCTGCTGATCCCCCCCCGTTCTGGCACGTTTGTTGGTTGTCTCCATCTCAACCCCCTCGTCGTCCTCGCCATCGATCCCGATGAACAAATCCAGCTCCTCATCGGTACCCCCCCCCATACGCAACGGAGCTGGAGCTGGGGCGCGAACCCGTGGGCCTGGGACGATCATCCGATCTCTACGCGCGCCCCCACCCTCTCTCCTTCTCCGCTGCCGCTCCTCCTGGAGAAAGTCATTTCGTGTGAATTCACCGAACTCGGGCGTCTGTGCCTGAGCTCCGACCATCGACGCAGACACAGCAGTTGCGAGAGGGAGAGGCACGGGGGGAGGGCGGAGAACGGAAGGCAAGCCTGCGAGGGGGGCTCTTCCTGCTGGGACGGGGACGGGGACGGGAACTGGAATCGGACGGATTAACCCGAGCCTGTTAATAGAGGGGGGTGGGAAGGGGGGGCGGAGGGTTGGTGGGCCCATGAGGAGGGGAGGGGGGCCTCCTCGGAAGGGCAGGGGGCCGAATCTCTCCTCCACCACGTCAACCGGCGTCTGCATTTCATGCAAAATCATTCATTCGTTCGTTCGTTCATGCATTTCTCTCACGACTAGTCATTCAATCACATCAGTCGGTGGCGGCACGGTATGGCATTCGTAAGTAGAACAAGACAAGAAAGGGAGAGAAAAGCGGGTGCAGTGAAGGAAGAAAGAGTCAATGCGCCGTTGTGTTACCTCTCTCTCCTCTCCTCCGTGTTCTGATCTGAAAAGGCAACAACCAACCAGTCGAGTCAGGATCGATCCTTGAGAGAAGAAGGAGAATCAATAAAACCAGGGGGGGGG
>JAHBMJ010000324.1:5000-10000 GCA_018398765.1 Chromera velia | reverse complement strand
ACTCGGACTGGGAGAGAAATCTGGAGGAGGCCGCTCGAAAGGCCACTCCAGGGGAAGGACGATGACGTGCCGAGGGACCTGGGAGAGAAGGAAATTCCTGTAACGGGAGAATTCCCTGCTGCTGCTGCTGCTGCTGCACTGGGGGGTTGGGGAGGAGCGGGCGGGGTGAAGGGCCATTCCTCCCACCGGGGCCAGGCGGCATGGTATTTCGGCCGGGATACCATTGGCCTGGTTGAGGGCGGATGAGGAGATTTTTCGGGAGGTCCATGTGTTGAATTCCGAAGACTTCCATCAAGTCCTGTCGGATTCTTCCCAACATGGTCACTCGCATCGGCGGCCAACAATCCCTCCTTTCCTTTTCGTCCCCGCCCTTTCCGTCCTTCTTGTTGTCTTTCGATTTTGACTCATCCTTTTTCTTTTTGTCGTCCTTTTTCTTCTTGTTGTCATTTGGTTTGTTGTCGTGCTCTCTGGGAGGAGGAGGGGCGAATCTGATGGTCTCAGTGAAGGGGTCCCTGACGTTCCAGCGAATCGTCTGAGGATGGAGCACAACGCCAAGGAGGGAAGCAGGGAGGAAGGGGAAAAAAAAATCAGCACTGCATGCAAGCAACCTTCACAGCAGAAAGGATCAATTGAAGCTTGACGCAGGAAAGACGCACAAAGAACTCGAAAAGGAAACGTTAAAAGCCCCATAGGAGTTGTCAAGCGACTCTTTACCTTGCTTGTCCTCCTGTCTTTCTCCATTCTTCGTGTATACATGCAAACCTTTTTTGCGTTTGTCCTTGAAAGTGTGCCTGCCTCTTTCTGTTTTCCTGTTGCAAGTAAGGCCATGCAGATGCAGAAGGACACCCCGAAAGAAGGATTCCCCAATTCCCTACTGACTGACTGACCTTGTCCTTCATAGGAAACTGCTTGAGGGGCAGAGGCTTTGTCTGTCTCTCCGTGTAATTGAAGTTGACGTCCAGCCCCCCCAAGTCGTTGCTGAGGAAGCGCAGGAACTCTTCGACGAGCTGCTGGGGAGGAATGGGAACGGGGCAGTTCGGATCCCTGTCCGGCCGTTTCATGTCCTGGGGGTCGAACAAAGGGTATGGATTCACTTCGGGGGTCATCCGCAGGGTAGGGGGCGTGTCTTCATCCAGGGATGCGACCTTTAAGCACTGGATGAGAGGAATGGTGGGGGCGTTCGATCGGTGCATACAGTAAAAGAAGAAAAGGTATAGGAATGTGTACGCGTTTGGGTAACCAAATTTGGGCGGAAACACTTCTCGGTGCTTTCGGACCCACAGCCGAAGCAACATGATGCTTTGCTTCATCTGCTTTGGGTCTCTGGCCCATTCAATGGACCTTCGAACGTGCTCTGTCTTCTTCTGGGGCTCATCTGGGTGGAGGAGTCTGCAGGTCACATCCAGCTGCACTGTAGACCCTTTGCGCTGCAGAATGACCCTCCAATTTTTGATGTTGTGAACCAACGTGAAGACGCCTGCGAACGGCCCACCCTTTTTCATGAGTGCCTCTCGGGTCTTCGTGAGGAAGGGATCGTTGGGGACGCAAATGTCCACCAAACTGTCAGGGAGCGCACAGTCCTGCACCCAGCTCCCATGTGGAAACGCATGGATGTTGATGTTCTCCAGAATGTCACAGAATTCCTCGGCGACCCTCATGATCTCAGCCTTTCGACCAGCTGCAACACTGATCAAATGATCTAGCACTTCTTCACACTGGGCTCTGCTCTTCCGAGCCACAGTGTCGAAGTCCTCGCCCTGCCAACTGAAATTCATCTTACCAGCTGCCAGATACAAAGATGGAAAGGGAGATCAGGCGCCCCGAAGGACCAACGGGCCCTCAGGCAGACACAGGGAATGCCCTGGGACGGGAAGCAGATAACAAAACAGAGAGCTCAGACTGTACAACAGTGCGACTTCAATGCTCAGCTTGGGCAATCAACAGCGCAGCACCCCTCCACTGGTAAACAGGGTTGTCAACGGTTCCGAGACTGCGCTCCGAAAAGCGGCACTGATGAAGGGGGCGTATTCTAAGCCTGTAACTTCCAAGAGTACTGATTTCCTCCTCTGAGTTGAAATGGCCGAAGATGGCCGAAGCGCATCATGCATGCATGGAGGCGCGAAAAGTGTGAAATGTGGGGCACTTTTCCCATACTTTTCCCTCTATCTTCGCTTTTCGAGGCCACGCGTCGGGAGGCCATTGGCTTTCGAACAATTAAAGGTCAATTTGCCACCTTGGAGGGTTTTCCGGGGTCCCTACTAACGCCGGCCCCGAATGTCACGTTTGGCCGATTTTGTTTGTGTGTGTGTGTTGTCTCCAACTAATAATGGCTTCACCAGGCTCCAATCTTCTCCTCGCCACTCGGTCGCACGCCCTATCACGCCCTTGCTTCCATCTGGTCGAGGCTGCACTGGAATTAGTATTTTTTCCTTCACACCATCTGAGAGAGGTGGGAGGACGTAACAGGCAAACCGTGTTTTCTTCTTTGCGTGTTTGTGTGGAGGTCCGCTTCGGTGTGTTCTTTTGTGTGGAGGTCCCGCTGTTTAGACTCCCGTCAGCAAAAAAATGGATGAGGGGGAAGCGCAGCGGCAGATTGCCCAAATGGTTAACTTCATCCTGAATGAGGCAAAGGACAAAGCACAGGAAATTGAGGCAAAAGCGCTGGAAGATTTCAATATTGAAAAGTTGAAGTTGGTGCAGCAGATGAAGGAAAAAATCCGCAACGAATTTCAAAAAAAGGCGAAGCAGGTGGAGGTGCAGAGGTCGATTCAACGATCCACAGCCGTCAACCGCGCTCGTCTGAGAAAGATTGAGGCAAGAAACCGAGTCGTAGAGCAGGTGGTCAAGCAAGCGTCAGGGGAGTTGGCGAAGGTCACCAGTGACTCGGGACGGTACAAGAGTCTGATGCAGTCTCTCCTTGTGCAGGGACTTTTGAAGCTTCTCGAGGACCAAGTGGTGGTCCGTTGTAGGGAGTGTGACAAGGGAGTTGTCCAGAGTGTGCTTGACCCTGCAGCAAAGCAGTATTCAGAGAAGGTGCAGCAGCTAGCAGGAGTGAAGAAAGCCGTCTCCCTTTCGATTGACACCACGTATCTCCCCCCAGCACCAACGGGCAACGATGCGGGCCGTACGTGTGCAGGTGGTCTGATCCTTCTCTGTCACCAGGGGAAGATCTCCCTCGACAACACCCTTGACGCACGCCTCGCCCAGGTGGCAGAGGAATGCAAACCGCAAGTGCGAAGCATGCTCTTCCCGACGAAGTAAAGTGAAAGCCGGGGGGAGGGGGGGTCGGATGGGTAGGGGAGGGGGAAATGCTTTTGTCTTTATCGGGGGCCTCTGCGTGACCTCACGACTGTCTGTCCGCTTGCCTTCCCTTTTTTTCGTTTTCTGGCGACTGCCAAGGCAGTGCTGCAGACAAGAGAAAGCTGCCTCTGCTCTTCACCTTCTCTCACTCTGTACTTCCTTCCTTCCTTCCTCGAATGCTCTGTTGGGCGCGAATTCTGTTGCTGCACTGTCTCAGGCTGAAGTGATTTCTGCTCCATACGCCACACGCTCCATACGCCACACACTTTCTTCTTTCGCCTTCTCGACAGCACTCCTCCGAATTAGATCTCCACCCATGCACCCAGACCGTGCGGTTGAAGCTCGAGGCAGATTCTGCACGTGTCTGTGTGCGTACACGGGTACAACGGCATGCGATCGCTTGACTTTGTCCCCGTGTAGTTCTTTCCTTCACGAGCAGGGCAAGGGAACCCTCGTCCTCTCTTTCCCTGTCATTCCCTTTCCGGAGCAGAAAGAAACTGAAACCGCTTCTGGCATGCATGCATGCGGGCAGCCATTTAATGCATGTTTGTCGTTGAGGGGGGGTTCAGTGAGACCGCGGTCGGCTCCCTTCATCCCATTTTTACCCAGGCTTCAAAGTGGACAGGCAAAAGTGTGAGGCTGCTGCGAGCGTGCATGGCTTTGTTGGATCAACTTGGATGGTATAGCTTGGATCTAGGCTTGGATACAATGTCTGTATAGGTCACTTACCACAGTTTACTTTAAACGATTAAAGCATACAACTAATCTTCACAGATTCTCCAGTCTGACCAATCTTTTATCGTTTGACTTCTATATTAAAATCTAGGGGTAGGATTAGGATTAGAATTTATGTCTGGAGGATTGGCCTCCCGCCCCAATGCCGAATGTCCGACGTGCAGCTTCCAAGGAAAGCGCCTAGACGCATCAAACCTCCTTGGCCGGCCCGCACAGGTCTAGCCTGTGCCGCAAACGGTTTATAATTAAAGAAAAAGCATATGCAGCATGATTTTTCCTTTATTTAAATGACTTTCTGGTTCCAAGCTGAGGTCATCTGACAGAGGGGCAAAAGACTTCCAAAAGCGAAATAACTTTTAGTACTGAAACACAAGAGAGAAAGGGAGAGAAAGAATAAAAAGAAGAGATTAAGACCAGGTGAGAGAGAGAACACGTTCATTTCATACTTTTCAGAGTAACCAAGAACGTTTCTTTTCCCGAGACGCGTAAAGGGGAACGGTAAAGCCCTCTCTCTTCTTATGGGTTGCTTCTTATCGTTCTGTCTAACTCAGAAAGATGAAGTGACAAGGACAGTGACAAGAAAAAAAACTTCAACCAGACTCAGTGAGAAATAAAAAGAACGAAGAATTGAGATTGGTAAGTGAGAAAAAGAGAGAAGTACTCTTCTGTTTTTTTTCATACTTTTCTGAGTAACAAAGAACGTTCTTTTCCCGAGACGCACAGAAGAGAATAGAAAACCCTCTCTCTTCTTATAGGTTGCTTGTTGTTATTCTGTCCGACTCAAAAAGGGTGAGGTGACAGAAGGAGTTGCAGAAAAGAAACTTTCAAATAGAGAAGAAAAGGGAAAGGGAAATCGAGAGTTCACTTCTCTTTTCTTTCATACTTTTCATAGTCTCCAAAAACGTTCTTTCCCGAGACACACAGAGGGGAATAGAAAACCCTTTCTCTTCTTATAGGTTGCTTTT
>JAHBMJ010000323.1:10047-44892 GCA_018398765.1 Chromera velia | reverse complement strand
TCGGCGCTACCATGTATGCACCATGCAATGCAGCACCATGGCCGGCGTACGTCAATCGTGCAGTTCTCATTTTTCTTGCTTTCCGGGGCCGTTCGCAAGCTTGCTTACGTCAGATTTGGGCGATACCGTGACGGACGGACAGAGACAGAACCGAACCCCCCCCCCCCAAAAATGAAAAAATGCGTTATGCGGATCCGTGCGATCTCAGGGCCTCTCGGCTGATCTCAGCAGAGCTGAGCTGCCCCCCGAGGCGATGCACGGCCGCGTGCGCAGGATCACGATATATAATTCGAACCACCGGTGCCCCCGGGCCCCGCGAGGCACTCACCCAACAAGTTGCGTGTATCACGTACACATGTGCACATGCATGCATGCATGCTGACGGTTTTTGAAAAAAAGGCCTCTTTTACGTACAGAGCTGAGTATGTTCCTCTCTCCGTAAGTCTTCTCAAAGTCGATTTACACAGTCTGTTTCCAGCAGCCGATATTTGCTCGTATTTTTTGGAGTTACACACTGCATGCAACAACAGGATTAAATTTCGTTGTTTCATGCATGACTCATTGACAGTCCGTAGTACATCCGAATTTCCTGTGAAGTCCACTGCTCTCAGTGTGCTCTAACCAATCTTTAAAGGATGTCAAACAAGAACTCGGATTTCGGCAGAACTAAACCAGGCAAGACTGCGGGAGATCGGGAGCCCCCGAGTACCAGTCGCGTTGCATTTGCAACTTCGAACGAAGCTCCCTTGCCTTCCCAGCCACCTACCTCGACTCCTACCTTCATCACGTTCGTCTTGGACTCTTCTCGCAGCATGGAGTCGACAAAACGGGAGACCATCGAGAGCTTCAACCGCTTCGTGGAGGAGCAGGAGCTCCTCCAAACTCCGGAAAGCGGTTTGGCACCTCCCCGCATGACTCTGATTACCTTCTCGAACACCCCTTCCGCCATGTACAGGAACCTCGACATCAACGACGTGCCTCCTCTGACCAATCAAAACTACCGTACAAAGTCCCAAACGGCCCTGTGCGATGCGATCGCGTCTGCAATCCAGACAACAGACCAGATCATTGATTCTCTTCCCCCAAACACCACTGAGCCCAAAGTCATTATCGCCATTCTGACTGACGGACATGAAAACGCAAGTGTCACCCAGACACGACAGAGCGTGAAGAGGCTCATCTCTGCCCGGGAGAACAACTCTGGCTGGGCCTTCCACTACGTCGCTGCGGGTCTTCAGACTGAAGCAATCTTTCACAGAGAAGCGAATGCGTATGGCATCAGAAGTAGGATCAACAGCTACACGCCTCACGAAGGCATAGGGGACCTCTCCACAATGGTCTCCCAAACTCGTATCGGCTCGTTGAAAGCTCGGTACACTGGAGGATTCTCCAGCATGTCACCGTACGACTCGTACGCCTACCAGTTTCAACCAGAATACGAGGTAGACGGAGGCGGGACGTATGGCTCCATCCGCGCGGTCGACTATGAGGAGCAGATCACTTTCATGCCGGAACGTGTGTCCGACCTCCGACACGGGAGAACGAATTCAGCAACCAATCGTGCCATCGGGGTCCCATATCCCCGCAGTGGAAGTCTGGGTGAACTGCCTCGGAGAGGGACTTCACGGAACCAGCTGCAGGCATCCACCGTGTGGTGGCCGTTCTCCCTTTCCTTCTCTTGGTCGGCCTTCTTCGGAGGGGAGGTTCAGTCTACTCCCGGAACAGGGGGGGAGGGTCCTGTGGCAGCACAGGAGGAAGCAGTGACAGATATCAGGGCCAACCAAGCTCCTGCTTACCCTGGTGCCCCGATCAGGGCAGAACAGAAGCATGGGCAGCTGAAGCAGGAGAATCAGGTCAGTGCATGAAGTGACATGCAGACTGTCGCTTCGTTCATTTCACTCAGCCGGCAGCATCATGCTACAGATCGAAGAGTGCAAACATTTCGATGCATCATTCAAAGAGGGAACCGGGGCGTTACAGAAGCAGACTGAAGTGAGCGTGGGGAGCTCGCCAGCTCACTTGCACACAGGCACACACACACACACACACACAACAGTGCTGTTTGACCGTCACTTGCAGCATGGATAATGATGGATTACAGAAGGACCTGCTTTGCCTTTCCACATGCACGTCTCACTCTTCCCCTCGTTCTCCTCACAGGCTTCTCTCCTCTTCGCCTCCCTCCTCGAGGACGCCGATTTTTCCTCCAACGCTGCGGACGGGTGGCGGTCCTCTCTTCTGGACGAGCTGCGAGCAGAGATTCAGATAGACCCACAGACAGGGACAGAATCAGAAGAGAGATCCCCCTCACCCAAAGAGAAATTCAACTCGACAGCCCGCCCTCCTCCTCTCTCCAACAAAGAGGGTTCAGCTGAGCCACAGGAGACCAAAGCCTTGTCCCAAGCCGATGGGAAGAACATCAGCCAGACGCACCCCGACGGAGCCGCCCTCCAAACCCAGAAGAAAGAAGCGAAGAACTCACCCCAAGACCTCAACGTGGACCCCAAGGAGATCCCTCCGCTTCAGAGAGACCAACAGAGCGTCCGACAGCTGGCAGGTCAAGAGGAGGAAGAGCCCATCCGCCGAGGCTGCCCCCTCGGATGCCTCTCCGTGTGGTGTAGGAGAACAGGAGGTCCTGCTGAAATTTCTGGAAAGCAGAGAGCGGGAGTTGAGTTTGCCTCTCCCAAAAACGCACATTGGTTCAAGGGACGAAAAGGGCAGAGGACCTTCAGGGAGCTCGGTCATTCCACTGCTCTCACCTGTGAAGAAACCTCTCATGTTGACAGAGAGAGACACGGGCTCAACTTCAGCAGGGCAGCAGAATGAGTCGGTCATGAGTGCCTGCAGTGGTACATGCCAATGACAGTGGCCCTTTAATTCGATCTCGATCTGCTGGGGCACTCAAAAGATATGAAGAGGAGTTGGGGCCTTCTGCGATGGACTAGGCCGTGGACTTGAATAGCTTGCGGCCAGAGCACAAGCGGTGGCTTACTATTACTCTTCCAAACAAGATCGACCATTGAATGTTACAACAACAATCCTTTGATCATTGAATCCTGTAATCGAAAGCAAATGTAAGCCATTTCGGGCCAATTTTCGGCGTGGTCAGCATCTCTTCATGGCTCAGGTTGGCTGAATTCTACCTAATTTAATTGAAAAGAAGTTTACGTAACATGCGGTTACGCTGGTTTAACAGCCTAGCTTACCAGCACCTAGACCAGCACGCAGAGCTTAGGCCCTAGTATCACGTTAATTACTACGGTACTGCACAGCTAACTGTACGGCAATGTAGAATGTATAATATTGATAATCAATTTTAAGTCTAGTTTTAAATTTTAATAATAAAAATATATGCAAAACTGCATGGTTCTGTTTGAAGACTATAGAAATTAAAGTTTAACACAATACTGCAAATACAGCTAGGGTGTTATAGGATTTTATGCTAGGAGTTTAAAAAATTTTATGGAATTTTAGCCAGGTTTTTATAATTGTCAACCCCTTTCCATTCAAAAACTATAAAAAGATTTTACCAAATTTTATAGGAAGCTATATAGAAATCTAGCGGACTATTAGATTTTCATTTAATATTTCTACTTATAGCTCAGATTTTAAACCAATGATCAAAGGTTTAAAGGTTAATGTCTTGCAAGCTAGCCGTGACTATATACTGAATTGGGAAACGATTTTAATAGTACTTGAACTGTACTTCTAGCTCTACATTAACTAGTATATTAAAACCATGAGCACCATTAATATAAATATCTAACTCATTCTCGTTTTGCCTCTAAAAATTAAGGATTTTGGGGAATTTAATCTAAAATCATCTAAAATCCTAACCTATATATAACTCAACTAAATCATAAACATTATATACTATGCAACGTTAGGTTTGTCAATTAAAGGTTTTATTGTTGTGAGCTATGATACAGTGAATATGAACGATGCAGATTAAGCCTGCAATAACCGTTTTGTCACTGGTATACCTGCAGCTAGACTTTTTGATCAGACTTCGATCTGCCAGCTTGACAGCTCTGCAAGCTGTGTACAAGTCACTTGACTGGAACCGCCCTGGTAGCTTTCTTCAAGTCTCTTAACCTTTTTGCCTCCTAAAGAGCCCTAAGCCCTTCGGCCCTCTTACCCGGCTTCTGACTAACTTCTTTTCCATAAGTTTGACTTCAATCAGTCAACCGCAGCACGTTTCTGGACGGCTGTGTGCCTTCTCAACTTTGATCCATACGGGGTTCAATTTAACTCATATGATTGAATCGTAATGATCTATGAGTATGAATTTCGACAGTCTTGGAAGGTACTGGGGCAAAGTTGCAAGTTTTTCTATGCCCTTTCTGTCAATTCGGTTTCCAAAGAGGTTGATTTTAGTCAGGTTGGGGATTTTTCCGGACTGCAGCGCCTCTCTGAGCGCCTCTCGCCCCTCTGAGCCGATTTCATTTCCTTCAAAATCCATCTCCAACAGGTTTGGCAGGGAGCCGGACTGAATGGCACACATGAGGGCTTTCGCACCCTCGTCACCAAATGACTCATACCCTGCACCCCAAATTTGCAGCACCGAAAGATTAGGAACAGTGCTTGCCTGCATTGCCTCTGCAATTTCTATGATGCCTTCGGCAGGGATGCGGTTGTTGGCAATGTCGAGTTTGGTCAATTTGTTCAGATTGCCGGATAACATTGCTGCTGCGAGCGTTTTAGCACCCTCGAAGTAGAACCTTGTCCCCACAAGGTCCAACTCTGAGAGGTTTAGAATTCCTCCGCCCTGTATGGCCGCTGCAGCGATTCCCTCGGCAAATTCGGTACCCAATCTGCAGTCGATGTGGTCAAGGTATAGTTTAGTCAGGTTGGGGACTTTTCCGGACTGGAACGCTTCTGTGATCGGTTTATTCATGTAATTACGGGACAAATCGATTTCCACCAGGTTTGGCAGGGAGCCAGACTGAAGCACCTTTGCAAACCTGTCTGTATTCAAACGAGTGAAACGAAGATTCAGCTTCGTCAGCGCTGTCATGTTTTCCGATTCGAGGGCCTCATAGAGATCCCCTCATGTGGACTCCAAGGCGTGCAAGATTTAGGGAAGTCACGGCTGGCAGCTTGCCTTTCTCGATCAGACGGGTAAGCATTCGAAAGGGGCTATCGTATCTGAATTTTGTATAGTCTTTTTCGGCTTTCCAAAGAACAATTTTGGTTAAAGGGGGGGGCATATCGGAGTCGAGGGCATTCAGGACAGCTTCTGAACCTTTTTCCTTAATAAAGCCGTGTCTGTTATCTGCAAGGTCGAGATCAGTCAGGTTTGGGACTTTGCCTGACTGCAGGGCCTGTATCAACTTCACAACACAGTTGTCGTCCAGATTGTTTGACTTGAGGTCAAGGGTGGTCAATTTGGGGAGGTTGCCGGACTTGAGGGCGGCTGCAATGTATAGACACCCGTCGAAATCGACACCTTCTTTCGACAGGAACAACTCCAACAAGTTCGGAGCGGCACTTTTCTGTAAGGCGTCTCCAAGATGCTTACCACCGCCCCACATCTGATTATCAGAGAGGACCAATTTGGAAAGCTTGGGCACTAATGGAAGCGCTTCTGCAATCATCTTTTCCAACGTCCCCCCACCTTCATTCGAAGAGAGGTCGAGCACTGACAACTCGGGCACACTGCCTGACTTCAGGGCTTCGGCAAGGGCCTTTGCACCCTCTTTTCCCATGCCGTTGGAGGCAAGGTTCAGTTTCTTAAGGTTGGGCGCTCCCTTTGACTGCAGCGCTTTTGCAAGCCTCTCCACACCGGCATCGCACACCCACCTTCCACTCCAATCAATTTCCTCTGTCGATTTCAAAATCTCGTCTAGCATACTAGATGCCTCAAGAAAGTTAATCTGCAACCAAAATTGAGGGAAGATGCAGTGAGAAAAGGTGCAAAGGGCAGTGGAATCACATAGTAATACTTTTACCCTAGAGACTTTCACCGACGCATGCCGGAACGGCAAGCTGCATGGCCCTTCCCGAAACAATTACCCTGCACGGGTTTGCAAGCAGGTGTAAGCGGTTTGCGCAATATGCGGAACAAGAGTACCTTTTGTTAATTACAGAAGTTTGGAAAACCGTCTCAGCGCAGTGGGCTCCGAATGACCAACTGACTGACTGACCACCGAATTTTGGGGACCAGAAGTCGGACCGCGTCTCTCAATGCCTCTGGAAAGCAAATGTGCCGATGCCGACACGCTAAGAAGAAATGGACAGAGACGGAACATTGGGCAATTAAGGTGACAGGGTTTTTCGAGACGTCGGTTCAGCTTGAGGCTGTCTTTGTTACACGATTTTAAATGGAAAACCTTCAGGTTTGGGATTTTTCTAACAACTTGACTTCTTGGTCTCTATAGTGAGCCAGTTAAAGCTTCAAAAGTTTTTATGTCGTTCAGACTGCCGGCATGTATAGCGAATTATATAGCAACGATGATGATACATGCATGCATGTAAAACATTATACCAGATTCACCCATACTTTGCCCACTTTCGCACTGCCTTCCGGGGCCGCCCGTGCATGCATTTCTCTGCCGTCTCTTTAAATTTCTGGCTGGAGAGATCGTGCAAAGTCGAGGCAGGGGGAGATTTTGGGTCACAGCTCAAGTGACCAAATGGGGGTCTCCAAAGTTGCTGATTATATCTTTGAGGTCGGGGGGGTCCATAGAACAGCCTTTTTCATCAAATTTTTATTGAAGTGATAAGAACTGAAAGATTTGCCCATCTGTCTCCCTGCATGCCCCTCTGTCCATATGTGTCGTTTTCTTCTTTCTGCAGGGCACCCACCAGACCGTCCACCCGGGAGGCTGACGACTCTTTTCTCTCTCTAGGTTAGATTGAGGAATCCTGAGCTGTGACTGAGGCAGTGCACGCTTCTTGTAGGCTGCAATGCATGAGTGCCCCCTCATTTTTGGGCAGGCTCTTTACATGGATTTATCTGGAGTTTTTTCAAACTTGGTATGTTTAGGTGGAGGACCCGAAACCCCAGTGGGCAAAGTATGGTGAAATATACGGTATGCTTGTTTGTTTCTCTTCCTTGGCTGAATTTACTAGCGGCAGGGGCCTGTCACTCAGTGTATATATTGGTGCATGCATGCCCTCTACAGGTGCACTCCCTCGGCATCTCTCCTCTTCTCTGTGGTGAGAGAGGAAGGCAGGTCAGCAAAGCGTTAGACGTGCCCCCCCCTCTGTATCTTTCATTCTACTCTGTGTGGCTGTGCCATGCTTTCCTGGCCAGAGATGGCGTTTTTTGTTTTCTGTATACCATGAGACCCTTTCCTGTTCATATGCCGTTCCTGCCTCCTGCCTCCTTCTATGACGTCCCATACGAATTTTTCTTCAGATACCAGATTCACCCATACTTTGCCCACTTTCGCACTGCCTTCCGGGGCCGCCCGTGCATGCATTTCTCTGCCGTCTCTTTAAATTTCTGGCTGGAGAGATCGTGCAAAGTCGAGGCAGGGGGAGATCTTGGGTCACAGCTCAAATGACCAAATGGGGGTCTCCAAAGTTGCTGATTACATCTTTGAGGTCGGGGGGGTCCATAGAACAGCCTTTTTCATCAAATTTTTATTGAAGTGATAAGAACTGAAAGATTTGCCCATCTGTCTCCCTGCATGCCCCTCTGTCCATATGTGTCGTTTTCTTCTTTCTGCAGGGCACCCACCAGACCGTCCACCCGGGAGGCTGACGACTCTTTTCTCTCTCTAGGTTAGATTGAGGAATCCTGAGCTGTGACTGAGGCAGTGCACGCTTCTTGTAGGCTGCAATGCATGAGTGCCCCCTCACTTTTGGACAGGCTCTTTACATGGATTTATCTGGAGTTTTTTTAAACTTGGTATGTTTAGGTGGAGGACCCGAAACCCCAATGGGCAAAGTATGGTGAAATATACGGTAATTGCAAAACGAAAATCAAGGTGCCGGCCGCCGGTTGGCGAGAGACAATTAAAAGACACTTAAAGGCATGTATGACAACACCCTAATCCTCGATTATCAACGAAATTTAAAGGTGCCCTCCGCGGCCTATTGAAACAGGAAGGAGAAGGGTAAAGGGTGAGGGGGGAAGGGGGAAAACAGATATTACTGATAATTACTGACTATTACTTAGCATTACTGACCGTCAGTGGTAGTCACTGCTACTAATAGTCAGTAGGTATCGCGGTAGAATATAATTAATCAGTTTGAATCAGTTTGAGTCAGTTAATTATATCGTTAATCCAAAAATAATTAAAAATAAAATATGGATCATTAATTCGATATAATTTGACATATAGGGAAATACAAGGGACTGGAGTTTAAAACTATAGGTTTAAAGTAGTAACTTAGCAGTTATACTACCTACATCCTCCCTAAAATATTCTTCTATCGTTTTTCTAGCATTTTTTTTTTTTTCTTTTTTGAACTGAAAATTTAAAACGTTTTTTTTTGCAATACTTCTACTAGTAGACATGCATGGTCTATATGCATATACTAGCATCTACGTACATTGACGTACATTTTGTTTTCTTTTGTAGAAGTTCGAACCCTGGCTCGAATCAGCCGAGCGCTAAACGCCCATTGATGGGTATTTATGGCCCGGGCCGTAATAGACTAAGGTACAGCGATGGTGAATGATGATGATGATGACATATAAACTAGAAATGAACTCAATAACTAATCACTAATCACTAATCACTAATTGTGCAGAAAGTTCTCCATTAATTTAATTTTTACTGAACCGCACTGTACGAAAGTCTTACAAATTAACGGCAAAGAGAATCGTTCTCAATTTCACTAACTAAAAGATAAATCGCTAATGTCTTCTTGAAATATTTCCCTGGAGGGGATCTTCCCTAAGTCATAGTCCTCATACATGTCTCCCACCCCCACAGGAACCCCCTTATTCTTCAATCTCTCCAACTCTGTCGCAAGCTGACCGCAGCCTGCAGAGATGTCCAAACCGCGTCGGACTCTGCACGTCGCACTGATGCCCTGTCTCTCCAAAACGTCAAGGAATTTCCTCACCCCCTCTGTACCCGTCTCCCTCTCCGCAAATCCCGGAGTCGGGTTTAGAGGAATCACGTTCACGTGGCACATGTGACGCGGAAGATGGGCGCGAAGAAGCTTCGCAAGTAACTCGGCCTCCGCGGGTGTGTCATTCTTCCCGCGTATCAACGCCCACTCGAACGTTATTCTCCTGCCCGTCATTGACGCGTAGGTACCGCAGGTCACCAACAATTCCCTTACACTCGCCTTTTGGTTGGCTGGAATCATCGCGCTTCGCTCTCTGTCTCTCACTGAGTGCAGGGAGACAGCGAGGGTCACTTGACGATTCTCAAGTGAGAGCTTTCGGATACGATCCAAAAGGCCCACTGTCGAGATCGTGATGTGCCGAGCCCCAATGCCCAGATCCGCCTGCAGCCTGTCCACGGCCGCCATCACATTGTCGTAGTTTGCAAGAGGCTCCCCCATTCCCATGAACACCACGTTCGACAACCTCTCCCCCCTCTTCCGCAGCCATGCCGAAGCACGGGCGGCCTGCTCAAAGATTTCTTCGGGACGCAGCTGCCGTGCGAACCCCATCTGACCTGCAAACAGAGGCAACACCGCACAGCAAAGCACAACCAAAGGACAACGAATTGACGAAGGAACAGGAGGAAGCACGGAAGCAAGCAAACAGGGGAGACAAAGAGGGAGAGAGGGAGAGACAGGGGGGGAGAAAAAGAGAGACAGACTAAAACAGTGTGCAGCTAAGCGCCCTATGCCTCTACACCTCCCGACATGACTTCACATGACCGCTGAATTCGAACGTTACTTCCAGCCACTTCCACTCAAGACAAGAGAAAGCAGAAAAGACGGTATCTGGCACTCCATACAAACTTATACAGATATACAGAGAGACTGTATGCGTTTTTCTTTTCGCTCTTTCTCTCCATGTGCACAATGGACTACACGTACACAACAGACAAAGAACGAAATGAAGAAGAGAGACAAAAAAATGTCAGAAAGACAGACAGACACACATGTGGGGAGAGGCAGGTAGGAAGGATGGATGGAAGGAAAGAAATAAGAGAGAGAGAGAGAGAGAGAGAGAGAGAGAGCGCAAGAAAAGAAAAGAAAAGAAAAGAAAAGAAAAAGAAGAAAAAAAAGGAAACAAACAAGCAATCAAGCAAGGAAGCAAGGAAGGAAGGAAGGAAGGAAGGAAAGAAAGAAGGAAGGAAAGAAGGAAGGAAAGGAAAAATCACATGCAGAACGCTCAAACGAACGGAGGAAATGAACCAAAGAAGAAAGAAGCAGCGCGATGGGCTTGCAGTATCAGACGCAGGAAGACAAGGCAGGACGCGACGGAACGAGTAGAAAGCTCAAACGGATGCTCAAAAGACAGACGAACAATCAGAGAGACTGACAGACAGACCTGTAGCACAGAATTTGCAACCCTGTGCGCATCCTGCCTGAGACGAGATGCACACTGTTCTCCTGTTGCTGTCACTGTAGGGCATCAACACCGTCTCTATCAGTTGGCCGTCTCGCAGTGCATAAGCTCTCTTGATTGTCCCGTCTCTGCTCACTTGTTCATCAGCAACACTGAGAGACCCAAAAACAGTCTCCGTCTCTAGCCGTTGCCGAAGACTCTTCGGAAGGTCTGTCATCTCTTCGTACGACAAGGCACCTCTCTCGTACAAATTGGAGTAAATCTGACGGGCACGGTACGCAGGCAGGCCCATGTCTTTCACCATCTGCTCAAGTTGCTCTGATGTCAATGCGAAAATATTTTGCCCCCCCCATTTCTTGCTCTTTGGATCCCGCCCTGTCTCCCTCTCTTCTCTGTTGCGTTTTGCAGCCAACCTTTCAGTACTGCCCTTTCCTGAAGTGCCTTTTGACTCCCGCTTGTTGTCCCCTCTCATTCCTTGCGCGTGCCTTTGCATGGAGAGACTCAACGGCCGTGAACATCGACGGAGACGGCTAGCTGAATTTGCGCACGTCTCCAAAGAGGGTGATGGGAGGAGAAAGCCTTCGCATGTTCTCACAAGACAGGCGCATGCCACGAAAGAAAGCAGTTTTGCATAAACCTTCATTTTTCCACACGA
Source organism: Chromera velia (assembly GCA_018398765.1). NCBI lineage: Eukaryota > Chromeraceae > Chromera > Chromera velia. Next base: position 33,805 of record JAHBMJ010000323.1, on the reverse strand, counting down.
AAACAGCCTATATAGATCTGGCAGGTTCAAAAGTATGGACGCAAGATCAACGAAGGAGAAGACTGAACCGGGTTTCCCGCAGACCAGCAGACAACCCAACGCTGCAAGAACACACAGCGGATGATGCAAGTGGACTGAACTGCAAGGATCGATGCACACGAGCAACTGCTGTCCGCTCACTTCCTCTTGCTTTCTCAGGCGCTTGAATGAGTTTGATTTCGGTCGTTGGAGGATGTACAGCTAGCGGGAAAAAAAAATCCGGCTGGCAGCGGGTGTTAATTGCTTCGAAATTAAGCTAGGGTGGCTGCATGCGGGCGCTGGCGCAAAGCCCCGGCCGCGCGCGCGGAGCCGCGGGCCGGCCCCGCGGTCCATCGGCCGATCGAAATGCCGTCGCAACATGCATGCATGCAGCTTTCAAAAATTCCAGCTTTCTAGCTGCATCGAACGTATGCGTACGTTTTGTCGATCTCTTTATCACCCGGCCCCTTCATCTGACAGACTCCAGGGATCCGGTCCTATCACTGACTCACAACTGATCTGCGCCCCCCCCATTTCTGTCCTTCGTTGTTGTGCGGGAGAATTTCGAGTGAGTTGCAAGCGGAAAACTCCGGCCGTATAGATACTATCGACTTAGTCCAAACAACACAAAGCTATATATCCGATTATGACTGACCAACCGGAGAATTCGTCGGCTCTTGTGTCACTTCTCCGTGAGCACAATCCCCTCGTGGGTGCCATCATCGATATGTTGGGCCAGGACGTTTCCTTCGCTCTCCGCGTCAACCGCCAGCTCCGCAAGCTCATTCAAGTCTGTATGGGCATACAATGTCCGTATCCGATTAGTGTTGCCATGTGTTGCTTACTCCATGTAGACCATTTTATCCTTTTTTACTCCCTCCTCTCCCTGCATCAGGACTACTTGGCGGTAAACTGGATTCTCCAGCTATCGTTTTATCGTTCCTTTCTCCTTCTGAAGCTTAGCAGAAGGACCTTCGAGGAAGTCCTCTTTGAGGCAGTAGAGAAGGCCCGCCTTCAGAAAAAGTTCCAAGTACTCTTGGCAGATGACAAAGACACAGAGGGTCTCAGCAGACAGCAAAGACTTTTCGACTTTGTGGTTAGGTCAGTTGGGAATCGGGAGCAACGGGGGTTGTGGGAGGAATGACCGAAGTAATCCAGGGGGGTCTAAATTTTGGGGGGGGAATTGGGGCGCTTTGGGCTTGTGTATATCCGGTTTACCTTCCTGCGTATCATTCTCATTCTGTTTTTTTTTTTTTCTCTGTCTTCGGTCTTCACCGGTCTTCACTGAATCTTGGTTTACTTTGGTTTGCAAGTATGAGGTGCTTTGAATAAGGGTTATTGGGGGTGGTTGAGGGGCTGACACGCTGGTTCTTATCAGTAAATAGAAAGAGGGAATGGGTTTTCAACAATAGGGAAAAGGTGACCCAGCGATGATTTTGTCTCATACAGATTCAAAAGAATCTGATCGAATCTACGGTCTCGCACTCCTAGTAGTTCTTACTAACCCTAGATTAGATATAGGTACAGACTACTAAGTCTACTGTTAATCTAGCCTCTAAAAACGTTTGTTTTAAGCTTTTTACAACATGTTGATTCAAGTTCCTAAGAGTTCCTTATACCTAGATCTAGGGTCTGACACTTTGTGAGGGTACCCTAGGTTTGAAGTTAGGTTTTTCAATAAAAACTTAAATTTTTGATGTTTTAAAAGAGATTTTTGGAATTTTTTAGAGCTCATTTTGCTAGAAAAGCTTAAAAAAGTTTAACGCTAAAAGGGGGTTAAGTAGCTAAGGTTAGGGTAGGTTAGGGTAGGTTTAGATGAGTTTAAAACCCATTCGCTACATTAAGTTTAGAATTGGTTTGGAAACCATGGTCGCACCAGACTCAAACCTTCCAAACCTCTTCAAACCTGTCCAAACCTGGTCAAACTTCTGAAATCTGTATGTGAATAATCTGTTAAAAGCACATTTTATACGTTTTTGCCGGCAGGACCATGTCTGTGACACTTTGTGCATGAGTGTTTTAAGAAGGGGATACAGCCTCGCTTGCATCAGCATTCACAGCAGCCGCTGCATCCTCCTTGTCCTACCCCTCCCCGGCGCCCTTTTCCCCTCTCTTCTTTCCTGGCACGATCTTTGTTTGCTTGATCGCCTCTCCGTGGAAACCACATATATGATTGAGGAATTTGGAAACCCACTGCATTAAATATTGATGGCGGCTTACGAATTGAAGATAGAGAATCGGAGCAAGTTGACCAGGCGTTTGAAAAGGAAATTGTACCTCTGGCGAAGTCTGTTGAAGTGTGAAAGAATGAAGACAGCTTTTATGTTCTTGACTTCATCCTACATTCGTTGAATAATCGGTTTATCTGATGTTTCCTGGTAAAATGCCAGGTTGTGTTTGCTTTGCATCTTCTCTGTGTTTATGCAAAAGCCATTTGGAACCAGGTTTAGACAGGTTTAGACAGGTTTGGTGACACTTTGATCAGGTTTGGTCAGGACCTGGTTGGGGGATTAGGTTTACAAACCGACGTCATGAGCGTTTGCAAACCTTAGAGGGCGAATTGACTTTCCTATATATAAAAGGTCATGAGATTTAATTTAAAAAGTTGTGTTATCATAGGAATAAGGTCAGTTTATCCTAAAAACCTTGAAAAACCACTTTTTAGAGTTATAGCTAATCAGGGTGACACATACCCCTAGAGTTTGTAATTAAATTATATTATTTTTTTTTTTAGGTGTCATACCCTAGACTTAGATGAGAGATTGATGTTGGTTCCCGACGATAAAGTCATGTCCGAGCTTTTGGTTCTCACGTTGACCAAAAAGCCTAGGAACCGCCTTTTAGGAACCATGAAGGAACCGGAAGGAACCATCAAGAACCAATAAAAACTAACATTTCTCTGTAAAGAAATGCATTCGAAAGAGGCTGTAGATGAGTTTACAACTGATTAAATGCAGACACAAGTCGTACCAGCTCATGTTAGCTCGCTCCTATCTACAAACACGCTTCCATCGATCCTCTTTGGCTCCCCCCCGGAAGATAGCTTCCCTCTTGCCCAGTCTAAAGAAGCAAACAGCACTAGTATCACTTAATAAGCACCAGGAGCGTCTTGGGCCAATTGAGGGACTGAATTCTTTGTAGTCCTCCAGGCAGTTCCTAGTAACTTCCTACATAATTCTTTGGTTCTCATACGGTTCCTACTGGTTTTTTAGGGTTCTTCCATAGATTCTAAGGTTTTTGTTTAACTTTTTAGCAATTTTGGTATTCATATACTTACTTTAGGTCCTTTGTCGTTCCTGTGGCAGCCTCAGTTCAGAGTGGTCAGGAACCGTATTTTAGGAACTTAGAAACCAAAACACTGGACACCTACTTTTTGCATGAGAACTAGTAGGAACTGCCAGTCAACAACCAAGCTAAAACATGTCAGAATAAACTTTTCAGACATTATCTTATATTCTATTTGATCAATTTTTTTTTAGACAGAATCTGTTTATCACTTTTTATACTAAGAACCAAGTAGGCATTACCATAGGCCGCATACAGTGTGGCCCCGTAGGATTGAATTCAAGTTTTCTCACTCGAGAATGAATCTTTGAAATTCATGCGTCGGTTCTTTCCAGTCACCTTTTATTCTGACATTTAATTTTGAATTGAAAGTAAGCAAAAGGAACGCATTATCTTGAAGGAAACCGTCGTGGAATACGGTTTTGAGCAAGAAGGACGTGTTATGTTGAACTAAAAAGCTTTAAATTTTATGTCTTAAATAGTTTCAGTTTTAGAATGAAAGTAACTTCAAATTTGTACTAAACACTAAATTTTAAAAGTGGTTTTCCTAGTCAATTGGCCTAGTAGTTAAAATATATGGTTTATAAGCGAACAGTCTTGGGTTCGAGTCTTGACTGCCTCTTTTTTTCATTCTTGCCAGAAATAGGAAAGGCTGGAAAGGGCAGTCTGTCATCCTTATTGAGACACGATACGACTTCGATGCGATACGATGTCTGGCAAGTATTGCACCCGCAAATGCAGGTTTGAACCCGCAAATATGGGTCTGAAAAGCAAAAGAAGAAATGTATGAAAAACTCTAAGTTACTTCAGATGAAGGCTGAAATAAAAATCAGAAGGTACTCCGCATCACTGAGATAACTCAAAGATGTTTTGCATAATAATTATTGAAACTCTATAACCACTATTTAAGAATAATTATTATTGACCAATATGATAATCATTCATATCAATAATGATTATTCACTGACAGACATAATCATTATACATCAAAATAATAATTATTCAGACACAGGAGTGGCTTTCAATAATAAAAGTCCTCATGGCTGGTCGATGCTTGCTTCCGCACTAGTAAAGAGAACGACCAGGCAGGCAAGGAGTGACCTGGTATGCACGACCTCTCGACGACGCCGACATCACGGACTTCGGCAGATAAACTGGTCGAGAGCTAGGGTCAAGAAAAGAGAAAGAGGAACAAATTATTGCGATCCACATAAGAAGCACAAAAAGAAATGACTTTTTTTCTTTCTCCCTCTTTTTCTTTTTCTTTTCCTTCTTCATGAGAGACTCAAAGAATCAGGTAAGGAAGGCCTTACTGTGCGATTTGATGGCGTCCCCCTGGATCATTCCTGTTCCCCCTCAGAAATTTTAAATTCGCGCATGTGAAAGAAAGAAAGACGGTAGACCTTCAAAAGATAGAAAGACAAGTAGATCCATAAGAGAGAGAGAGAGACACATAGATAGACAGGTAGAAAGAAAGGGATCGATTCGGGGAGGAAAAGAGCTCGTTCTTTGTTTTCCTTTCCTTTGCTTTCTCCTTTTTCCTTTTATGTGTATGTCCTCAACACGTAGGAAGACGCAGCCGCAGAGCGCGGCCCGGAAGAGGAACCTGACTGAGAGGAGGGACGAATGAGACCGCCCCCCTTCCGCCCCTTCAACCGCAACCCCCTTTTTGAGGCAGCTGAAGAGGAGGAGCAGGAGGAAGAAGAAGCGGAAGAGGTTGATGACTGCTTCTTTTTGTCTCTAAAAGTGCGCAGCTTTCTCTCTAGTTCTCTCTCTTCCTCCTCAAGCTGCACAACTGCCTGCTCCACGTCTTCCTGACCCGCGTTTCTTTCCCATCCCTGCCGCTCTTCCAGGACCTCCTCTCCACCCCCCTTCCCATCAGAGCCCCCTTTTCCCCTCTCTCCCTGTTTGGCGCATAAAAAAAAATTGGTGTTCCGTTTCCATAGCAGAGGAATGGTCCCATTTGTCCATTTCGAACGGGGGGGCAGGAGATGCTCTCTTAAGAACTGTGCAAAGGCCGCGACCCTTTCATTCAGTTCATCCCGCTCCTCACGAAATAACTCGCGGGTAACACATGCTCCCTGCATATCCTCCCAAAGTCTCGACTGAGTATCTGCGAGCGCCTCTTGAAGGAACTCGATTGTATCCATCAGGCCGAAGACATCCCGCCCCCATCCCCTCTGACAAGGGTTTTCTCCTGCGATGATCTGCATTGAGATAAAAAAAGTGGCACAGACCACACACATACACACACACACACACACACACACACACACATGCATGCATACTCACACACAGAGAGGGGAAAAAGAGAGAGAGAGAAGAAGAAAGAAAGAAGGAAGGAAGAAAGGAAGGGAGGAAAGAAGGCCGGAAGGAAGGAAGGAAGGTAGGAAAGAAGGAAGGAAGTCTTAGAGAGAGGGGGAGCCAGACAGATTTCTACCTTTTCCTAACCTTCGCGACATAAAGGATCATTGATGCTGTCTCCGACGCAGTCACCCCCCTAAACCTATCAGGCGCAACGGTCTTGAAGTAACACTCGGGAAGCATCTTGCCCTACTCAAGGGTCTTTGCGTACATGTTTGTAAAAAACGAAACGGGCTTTCCCGGTTGAAGTGTAATTCCTTCCGCCCCTCCATAATTGAGCAGAATCTGCGGAAAACATGAAAGGAAAAGTTGGCCGAGGTTTAAACTTATTCCGACATGTAAGTATGTAGAGCTTAGGGACCATGCAGTTTTCCCTGTCTGCTCTGTGAAAGATCGTATCCGAATCATGCCAGACAATCGAGTTGATGCAGACAGCCGCAGCAAACTTAGAGGATAGATTGATGGATTTCACTGAAGTGATAGAAATGACATGGTAAAATCTAGGATTAAACTTTTTCAAATGACTAGTCAAATAAATCATCATGATTATCATACAGATCGTTTTTGATCAGTTGAGACTCATTGAAGTGTATAAATAATTATTACATCCATTATGTAATAGAAATAATTATTATCGATTTTCAGGAATGTTCTTTAAATAATTATTATAGTCGTTAAATAATAATGCAATAATAATTATACATTTCCTATAATATGAAATAATTATTATTAAGTTATCTCAGTGATGCGGATCGTCATGATTCAAATTCGTTCAAATTTTAGATTCAGATGGATTCAGATTGTCTTTGGACTCTAGCCTTAGACCTGAACTCTTGGAGACGGCTCTGACTACCAACACTGCCAACAGAAGTCAATCACTGATATCTGCCTTCTAGTTGACCATCATCTAGCCTCTGATGTCCTGTAGCATCACCAACCAAACGAGTGGATCTTCTAGTCTGTTTCTCTTTGACACGAAGTCGAACGAGGTCAATAAATCAATAAAAACAAAATGAAAAATTGACATGTATTTAATCTTTTATTTTTTAATGTCTTCCGCCGAGGAGAAGACAGCCTGAAGGCAAGAGAGGCATACAGAGAAAGGAAAAACAGTAGACAAGAAGAAAAAATTTAGGATACACACGTTCTTTTTGCATTTCTGCTGAACGAACGATATGCAGTGGTGGATGAATTTTAAATTTGGGGAACGTAGCATTCAGGAGACGAGTGTTTGAAGAAAGTTCGGGAACATATGGGGATGGTATGGGGCAAACAGCCTATTAGCTAGATGAGACAGTGTTAGCGCAGAAGCATAAAGCCATCACAAAGAGAAAAAGAGAGGGCTAGAGAGAGGGGGAAGAAAGAACTTCAAAGAAGAAAGGAATACAAAACAATACTGGATCAAATGGAAGAAGCAAGAAGAATTAAAGGACAAAGAAGGAGGAAGGTGAAAGAGAAGATTGAAATTTAGCGTGTACAGAAAGCACAGATGTCCAGGCATTGTTTGCAATTGGATTCGATTGGATCGATCTTTAGATTCTGAATCAGCATGCATTAGCAATCAGTTCCCAATTTCCTAACCAAGAACATGCCAGTGCAAAGTGAATTAACAAAGAATGTTGGTCGTTGACGGTCTGGAGGAACCCCTAGGCAGGCTGCGGGGTACGGACTGAAGCCTCAGCAATGGGGGCCATTATGGGGCGCACCTTTACCATTCGCAGGTCTGATGCAGGAGCGACTTCTCTAAAGAATGTCCGGTAGAATGTCCGGCAAAAAAGGCCAGTTACCGGACATTTTGACTTACTTTTTTGAAAAGTCAACTTACTATTTTGAAAAAGTCTGGTTGGTGGATCTCCAAAAGTATATAGAGTATGAATGAAGCTGAAATTTTATGTATAAAGCGGGCTTACAGCGGCTAGAAACAAACATTAACTTTTAAAGGCCTTTTATAAGAAATGTCCGGTTATCCAAAATGGTAAATCAAAAAGACAACTTACCGGAATTTTATTAATAAATTTTGGTAATTAAGTTACCATTTTTGACAACTAAACATTTCTTCTAGACTAGTTTTAGTTATGAAAATTAAAAAAAAAAAATGGCAAAGGCCTTTAAACGAACATACCCTGAATTGTAAGGTGGGGGGGTTTGTCACCCTGCGCCACAATGATGTCAACGCCATCTAGGCTGGACTAGCAGCTGACGCGTACCCAGAGCGGGCAGTGAATGGTCGTGAACCTATTATCCGGGAGGAAGGAGAAGTGTCGGGATACCCAGTGTTAAAAGGGGACTTCCAGATGCGGGGGGCGTACGTCCGACAGAGGCAGGCAATTTTCGATACAAGGGTAAGCAACCCGTATGCCACTTCCAAAGACGACACCCCCTGGACCGCCGTCCTCTCTTTCCAAGCCCAAGAGAAGAAAACGAAGCACGCAGGGGCATGTGAGGACAAAGGATACGACTTTATCCCACTAATGAGCCTGGTGGATGACACACTCTACAAGGAAGCCAACACATTGCTGTGCAGGCTGGCGGGACTGTTGAATAAAAAGTGGAGGCAGGGGTATGGGAAGGTGTGTGCACAAATCTGAGCACGGCTGCAAGTTGCCCATCTACGGGCAGTAAGTGCGTGTATCAGGAACACGCGAGGCCATGCACGCGAATGGGGAGAGATGGGTAGATTCAGCAGCGCACTTATCCTCATGGACGACTGATTCAGAACCACAAAAGAGTGATTGATCGAATAGAACTTAGTGTGTTGCGATGTAGCGAGGAGTGTTGCACTGTTGTGTAGATGGAAGGAAGGTTAAAAATGAGGCGGACATGCTAGAAACGGACCTAAAATGTGCTTCTCCCAAAAGTTAATGTTTGTTTCTAGCCGCTTTAAGCCCACTTTGTACGCAAAATTTCAGCTTAATTCATACTCTATACACTTCTCAAAATCCATCAACTGGACTTTTTCAAAATGGTGAGTTAACTTTTCAAAAAGGTAAGTCAAAATGTCTGGTATAACTAGACTTTTTTACCAAACATTCTTCAGGCCGGGAATCTGATAGAATGGCGACAGTGCTCTACCTAGCTATAGGGCACTAATTAAATCACTCTCACTATCACTACAGTTCTTTTAAACTTCTTTTAAAAAAATAAAATAATATTAACAATAAGTAGGAATATAGAATTAATATCTATGAGTCGGTATTGACTCGGCAAGCTATTTAAAATAGTAAAAATAGTTAAAAAAATAGTAAAAATAGTTCAAATAGTTATTATTTATACTATTTGCTACGCCACATAGTAAAATAGTTAGAAAATAGTACACAATACGCTTAGGAGTAGTTGTGAATTAGATTTATGACAGTCTTAAAATAGAGATATCAGGGGTGCTAGGGGTAACTAAATCTGACGTCATCCTCATAGGATCTGTATTATCAATCATATGATACAGATACCTGCAAGACACAGAAGGATCGTTGTACCTTGTCATAATGTCAGTCTCTTAGCAGTTGTAACGACCTTGTATATGAGAGTCCAAGTGTCTAATAGTCGTCCAGATTAACCCATATTATTTTTGGTATGACGCCAGTGAGAGTAAAAGAGGTTTGGAGTAGGCTGTGCAAATGTTTGCAACGGACGGGAAGCTCGTCTTCCCTCTCTTCATCGACAAACCCGATAAAGACTTGGCAGTCAATGAGGTCAATACCTTTTCGAGGTTTTACGACTCCTTCCTTTCGATTTTGGATGGAAAAGTAGACCTTGACGGGGTGAAGCTGGATCGTTGGACATGCGACCAGCTCTATCGGTCAACAAAAGGACACCCTAGGGTAGGGGTGGTCATAGACAACGTATTTTAGAAGGGGAAAGCGGGTGACTATGACAATGCCAACGGGAGTATTGAGTACGATAAGTATAAAAAGGCCCTTATTGATACCCTCAAGTCATCGGGGGAGGATAACGATGAAAAGAAACGCGATAAGGTAGAAAGAGAATGGGAGACTTTCCCCGCTTTGAGCAGATCAACCGGGACTGAGGTGATTAATCAATATAGAAACCTGGTAACCCGTACCGATAGTCTCAAAAGGGAAGTTCTCATGAGGAAGAGGGCCAATGCAGTACTCAGATCCCTGTCCCAGTCGATGCAGGATGTCTGGTCGGCAACTCTCACATCCGCACAGCTGAAGGATCCAGATGTACTCATTCAGAAACTCACTGAGATGTGCAAGACAGTACACGGAGATGAGTTTGCCCCGCGGAAGGAAGGGCTTGCACCCAAGAAGCAGGGGGATATACAGACCGTCGTGAAAGAAGAGATTGCACTGTTTGTTGGAGGTGGGATGGGACTCCTACACAAAGAAAAACCCAACAACACCCGTCTCCCGAAGAAGTCAAACAACTCGTCTCAGCCGAAAGGCAACCTTGTCTCGAATTCCGAAAAGAAGTGTTGGCATTGTGGTCGGAGCAGCTGCAAGAACCCCAGTACATGCGAATCACTCAAAGAGGGGAATGAGTGCAAGTGCTGTGGTCGTCTGGGCCACTAGAAGCCAACCTGCAGGTGCAGCAGGTGTATGGTAGAGAAGAATGCCGCCCCACCCAAGTCAAAGAAGAAACAAACAGTCAACCATGTTCGAGGAGATCCGGGTAACCCGGGTGAGTTCGTCATCGGAGAGTATGATATGCCCAACTTCCGCCCTTCCCCTCACACAGCGTTTGATTTCCAGCAATCATCAAACTGTGTCACATATCAGTGTACGAACTGTCGGCATGATGTCGGACGGGCCATGGTAGACACGGGTACCGAGAGGGGAACGGGGAATCGTGGGAGGTTGCAGAGAGCTGGAGTTCTGGTTCAGGAACAGCCGTACTCCGCACGCGTCGGCGTTGCAAAGTGCGACGGCGATGGCCGCCAAACGTCTGAGCGTGTTTGGATCAATGTCAATGGGATCGGCACCATGATTCTAGAGAACGAGACGGGTGGGCTGTTCCACACATATCTCTACCTCACAGATGACGATGTTCCTACGTTGGTCACATATGATGCCTGCGCAGCGTTTGATAGGTCAGGTGAGACGCCGTCGTACTTTGATGTGCGAGATGTCCGTGGTATTATACATCGTGTCACTGTTGATGCACCGAATGGCCACTGCTGCTCTCAGATCCTTTCCTTTCCTCTCCCTGTTAATGCGAAGAAAAAGGAAGCAGAGTTCGACCGTGAGTGGGGTGGTGGTAGGTAGGCTCTGTGTGTGTAGCTTGAGCTGCGTCGTTTGGACATAGAGGAGGCGAGAGTCGAGCACGATCGTCTCGGCATCCATTCAGGAGCTAAATATTTCCGTCTCACCCTCGAAAAGGACGGAAAGTCCATCACAGCAGCCATGGCAGCAGAGATTACTGCCACTTGCCGGACTTGCCAGCAGAAGCAGGCAGTTAACAAATCGTTGAGGGCAACGACTTGGGAGAAGAGCCGAAGAAGCAAGGTGAAGGAATTCGGGGATGAGGTGTATTTGGACACGTGGTTTCCTAGGAATGAGGATACAGAGGTCAGTGGGTTCCTGTATGGGAATCTTTGGACAGATCTCCACATCTGTAGCAAGTTTGACACTCCGATGCGTGGCCGCCGTGATGCTGCAGATTCCTTGATGGATTGGATCGATTACTACGGTGTCGTTCCTAAGAAGATCCTCACAGACAGGGGCCCCGAGTTGATTGGGAGTAAGTTCATCGAAACCTGCAGGTCGTTCAGCCCACCCATCCTCCCAGAAAGGGCCCCGACTGGAATCAAAAGGATTTTGGGGTTCGCTGAGAGACCTATCCGCACTCAACGGAATCAGGTTTCTGGTCAGAACCTTCCTGCCGCCCATCCACAGGGTTGTGGGGCTCCTCTGCAGATCGGTGCGATTCAGGGGGGGGCAGCCACTGCTCAAGAGGACGGGAGGGGTGCAGCAGGCATAGGAGGCGACGACCAGGATCTGGGAATAGAAGTCCAGGCAGAGGTTCCACAGCAGGGAGCGGGCCCTTCGGGAGATAGCCAGAGGAAGTACACAGGTTTGCTTGTGGAAGCGAATGGCAGGTGTCTTGTGATGATGCAGACAGGGAAAGCGTATCACAAGTTCATCCCTGCAGCATGGCTCCAGCCAGTGGGGGATGGGAGTGAGAAGTGGCGTGCAGAGGGAATAGCGCCGAATCCCATTCAGAAACAGCAAGTACTGCGTTATTTCGATTTCGTAGACGACCGTCTGCCTGCCAAGATCGAATCCCAAGTCTCTCCAGGCCCCCCTCCGATTGGTGTCGGTCTGTCCGCACAGCAGCAGGGTGTTGTGAATGAGGGGGTGCCGCCAGACGCAGGTGGGGATATACCCGCAGCCCCTCACCCTGATGGCATTCCTCCTGATGACTCCTTGTTTGGTTCCGACCTTCTCAGAAATCCTCAGCACGAGGGGGGGGCAGAACAAGGGTCAATGTATTCGGAATTATTGGAGACGCTGGCAGCCTTTGATTTCAAGAAAGGCTCCACCAACATTCTAGTAAAGGAAGAAGAGGTGAGGGAGGGGAAGTTCAATAAGGCGATGAGAGATGAGTGGCTCCAGAACATCTGTGGGCAGGAGGTGTTTGGGAGGGCGGTTCCGAGGGAAGAGGCCAAGATGGCGATGGATCTTAGCTGGAGGCTCACATGGAAGGAGAAAGAGACAGAGAAAGGAAAGGTGAAGGAAGGAAAGAACGGAAGTCCATCTCCCAGTCACTCTCCCCCCACAGCGACAAAGAGAGTGCTAAAAGCCCGATGCTTCGGGAAGGGTTTCCAGGATAAGAGAAAGATCGATACCTTCACAGGTACTCCTGTCCCTGCTTTGATCTTTTTCTGCATGATCTGGGCACTCGCGTGCGCTTTGTAGATTTTTGTAGGGGATGTGAAGGGGGCGTTCCTTCAGTCTACCGACACGAATGCAGAGAGAGTCTACACGCGCATGCCTATGTGGATGCCTCCGATCCCAGACGTATGCCCCTGTCCAGACATGAAGCCCAAGAAGTGGGAGAGAGTGAAAGAGTACGCCAGATCTCTCTTGCCTGGACAGATCCGAGAGGTTGTTCGCGGTCTCTACGGCATGCCTATCTTGTCCAAACTTTTTGACAACAAGTGGGTTGGGACAACGGGGCGGGCAGGGTTTGAGAAAATAGAGTTAGGGATTGCAGTTGATAAAGAGAAGAATGTTCTCATCAATTGGATTGATGACGTTTTTGGTCTGATTGCTTTTGGGCAGGTTGAGAGGGTGATACGACATCTGCAGGGGGAGATGGAGTTTGGGAAAATGACGAAGCTTGATATGGCTTTATACAAATTCAAGTATGTGGGAATGGACTTTGAAGGAGACAAAGGGGAGTGCAGAGTCTCGATGTCTTCGTATCTTGAGGGGGTGGACACAGACAAACTGTTTCAAGAATACAAGATCCCTCGAGGAGGAGTGGGGGGCACGTTTTCATGCAAAGAAAAGGATTTTCATCTACAGGAAGGTGAGCAACCAGATCTGTCTCTGAAAGACATCTACAGCAGTATGATCGGGTGTCTGGGTTGGGGGGGACGTCTCTCTCCTTTCCGTCGTGTGTGGTACGATGTTTTTTCTCGCTATGGGAAGACACCGACCCACAGGCATCTCGTGATTGCTGTCAGAATCCTGCACGAAATTAAGAAAGATCTAGAAGGTCTGAATTTCTGCCGTCTGTCTCGCTCTCCTCTTCTTAAGATGGTTTTCTTCATTGATTCCTCTCATGAGAAAGACACATACGAAGGAAGGCATGCATAGATTGTTCTTCTCGTTGATCATGTCTGGAAGCCAGGAGATGAATTGTTCAACATTTTCACATGGCGTTCGATGCGTTCGACCGTCAAGCTGGGCAGCTCCACAGCTTCAGAATTGGTTGGGTTTGAGCAGTGCCTCAAGCGTGTGCCTCGACTGATTTCTTTTGGCCGGAATTTTCAGAAAGACATACCCGTTCAGTTCTTGATTGACTGTAACCCTTTGCATGATCAGTTTAGATCGGGGGTGGCAGATTCAGACACGGAGATGCAGCATGTTCTCGACTGGTGCATTCAGAGATGCAAGCAATTGTCTGCCATCGTTGTTTGGATCCCTCATGAGATTCAGGCAGCCAATCCACTCACCAAGCCTATTGCTTTTGGTCAATCGATCTATGATTGAAGTGTGGATCGTTCGCCTGTCATGAGGGGGTGAGTTGTGAATTAGATTCATGACAGTCTCAGAATGGAGATGTCAGGGGTGCCAGGGATGATTGAATCTGACGTTATCCTCATAGGATCTGTATTATCAATCATATGATACAGATACCTGCAAGATACAGAAGGATCGTTGTACCTTGTCATAATGTCAGTCTCTTACCAGTCGTAACGACTTTGCATATGAGAGTCCGTGTGTCTGATAGTCGTCCAGATTAATCCATATTATTTCTGGAGTAACGATAGTAGGATGCTAACGGCCACCCGGGTTACCAATTTCACGGTTACGGTAGTAGTTTTTAGTACCATGACCATGGTAGTGGTAGTACTGCATATTTTCTATAATACTAGTCAACTTTAAACCTGTTTTACCTAGTTTTACCATCAAATCTAGAATCAACAGAGGCTACAGAGTAAACGCCAATGTTGTTAAACTCTTAGGTCTAAGATATTAATCTATCTCAAAGTCTATGAAGAATGGCATTATGATGCTGCAGTGCGAGCGTTGATTGTCCAACTGTGTGATGATGCATAATATGAATGTCCGGACTGTGTAAACCAGACAGTCAAGGTCACTTAGTAAGGCCTGTTAGGGCTGTGCAAGGCGTCGACCTCTGTACTCAGCTCAGTGTGTTGAGTAACCGTAACTACACTTCCTCATAAGAAGACCAACGTCATTGAATGAGAACTGTATGAGCCTGCCGTACAAGGCTCGGCTTTGGTATGTCTGGGATGCACCGCGATGCACATGAATAACTGTGCAGTGACTGCACTTCCGCTCTGACTCAAACTCCAACGAATCTAGCTAACGAATGCAACATTGAGGGGTGACTGGGAGATCGGTATGTCGCTGCCTTTCTACCCAGACTTATGCGGCCGGTCAGCCTTGAAGTGGATGCGTGGCTTGCCTCTTCTGGGCAGGAGGGAAACACAAGAAAGAAAAAAGAAGAACGAAGAATGAAGGAATCAAGAAGCGGGCCGCAAAAACACAGGAAAGAAAAAAGAAGAACGAAGAATGAGAGGGGAGAGAGGAGGAAGGAAAAACTTCACTACACTGCATCTCACGACAAGACAAAAAAACCGAAAACCGCTAGACACAGTGAACAGTAAACTAGGAAAAAGTGGACTACTCAGTGTTGTTTCCCAGTTTTCCACATACAGTGCGCATGAGAAAGCACTGATCACTGCCGAACTGAAGCCTTCGTCAATTGTTTGTCTGCTCTAACAGGGGACAGAAGAGAAACGATTCCATAATTTTGACCATAAGTAAGGTTGACCTTCGTTTGAAAATTGATTTTGAATTCGAAAGTTGAAACGGATTTGAAGGAGACGGATTTTTTTTCAATCCATGCATACGTCACGCTTTTTTTGTATCCTTTGCCGGGGTCTTGGCCCGAACTACCACCGTAGTGGTAGGGGCCCTTGGGCCCCTAAGTTACCGCCCCATGGTTACCAAAGTGACGGTAACTCGCCGCCCCCCCAAAGGGCCCGGTAGTAACTCCTCTAGTAACTCCTAACCGTACTGTGTAGAAAATAGTTAGCTATTTTTACTATTTTAATAGTAAAAGCACTATTTTACTATTAAAATAATAAAAATGGCTAACTATTATGAACTATTTTACTATTCGACGTAGCGAATAGTAAAAATAGTCACCATTTTTACTATTTTCACTATTTTGACATAGCAAGCCGACTCATAGATGAAGGTTTAGCGGAGCATGCAGAAAGAGGGATGCAGCCTAATTCTGAAGGGCTGCAACAGCCGCGATCTCGACCGACACGTTCATTGACGAAATGCATGCCCCAGAGTATCTAACGGTCCTGTAAGACCCTCAAGATGACTTTTCTCTTCTGCGGCTTTGATACGATTGCAGGAGGTGTGAAGCGACCATTTCTCTTCTACCTAAGTTGAGCACCAACGGGCCTTCCGGAGGTGCTTGGATTCGTTGTTTGGTCCAGAAGAAGGAACAGTAAATAACAGAGAACGCATCACTCTCCCCAACCCCTTCCGACTGTCTTTGGGCATTTGGAGTGCCACAGAAGGGTGCATGGACCGCTCTTCTTGTCTGGTCTGGTTTGATCTTGCAGGCATGCAGGCAGGCAGGCAGGCAGGCAGGCAGGCAGGCAGGCAGCAATCGGTTTGCAAACAGCTTGACCGTCCTTCGAAAACTGAATCCTTCTCTTCCAGTAAGTCGAGTTTGCGATGAGGCGAAGGGAAAGGCAGACACACCGACTTTTTTTTTTTGTCTCATTGCGTGGCGTGTAGCCCTAGCTTCCTTCCCTTCTGGTTTCTTCTTTTTCTGCCCTGCACCGTTAGAAGTGGATCAAATGGGTCGCCTTTCCTTGAGGTGAAGGGGGGA
Organism: Chromera velia; assembly: GCA_018398765.1. Classification (NCBI taxonomy): domain Eukaryota; family Chromeraceae; genus Chromera; species Chromera velia. Next base: position 17,563 of record JAHBMJ010000323.1, on the reverse strand, counting down.
AGGAACGGAGGATGACAAGGAAAGGTGGCGGGGAAGAGCGACAGGCGGAGTGAAGAAAAAGTTGTGGAGACTGATTGAGGCTGAGAATGAGATTAGATGTCTCGGTCGCAGCTTTGCACACGTGCGATGCGATGTTTGAATTCTCTTACATGGAACAATCAACCAACCAACCGACTTGTCTCTGTCCCTGTCAGTCAGTCGAAAAAGAGTGAAAACTTGCTTGCTGCCTCCTTTCCTTTCCCCTCCCTCCCTCCCTCACTCTCTAATCAGACGCCGACCTCTTTTACAAACAGAAATCAGAACGACAGACAAGCTGACGCTGGCTGGCTTTGGAAATAGATACCCTCTCCTCTCTTGCTCACCTTCTTTTGTCCCTTCTCCGTATACAGAGAAGAGAACCATGCATAGAGAGAGGAGGGGCGCAATACAGCTAGAGGTGCCGCTCCTGAGGGGACTACCGCTGCGATGCCCTGTTTTCGCATATGCAACCGTGCTCCCCAACACCTCCCGCCCAGTCCATTCAATCCTTGACTCGACTCACCTCTCTTCTCTTTTCCATGCAAATCGATCAGGATCAGGAAGGGACTCGGGCTTTCGGTCCTCTCCTTCACGTTAACGTAAGTGTAAATAGAAAGACATGACAGGAAGACAAGACTGAAGCAAAACGAACGAGTGAACGAATTCGGCGATTCTTCTTTCTTTTCTTTTGAATAGTCCATTCATCTTCTCATTCATTCATTTATGCATGCACAGAGCAAGTAAGTTACCACCTACACACATCAACGGACACTGTCGTCGTCAGCGTAGGCAAATGCCCCCACATGCACCCACCCTCACTTCACATCACTCCCGCCTTCCCATTTCCGTCCCTTTCCCAAAGGCACTGCCGACGCTGCTTTCCTTTCAACATTCTCTCTCCTTACTTCTTCTTCTCGACTGGTTTCAGGATCTGCAGACACAGATAGACAAACAGAGAGAGGGACATCGGCATACATACATACATACATACACACACACACACACACACGCGCACACACGCGCGCGCGCACACACACACACGCACGCACGTGCAGATGAAAAGAATGATCATGCAAACAAACAGCCGGAAATCGGACGGATGGGACAGAGGGACCGAAAGACAGTCACAGAAGAACGGACAGAGAGGGAGACTGACAGAGGTGCCGTCAGAAAGGAGGTCCAGAGAAAGGGACGGAGCGCAGCACGCAAGACAGCGACGGAAAGAACGGATCAAAAAGCGCACAGCAGAAGCAAAAACAAAAGGCGCAAACAAACCTGGAATGAGCACATCAGTGTTTCGTCAATGCTCATCATGGCTCCTGCATTGTCGAACTCTCCGCAATAGTTGGGTGCAGAGAAGAGGGTCACCAGTTGTCTCTTTGCGAAGAATTCGTATCCATCCTCCACCACCTGCACAGTCATAGATACAGACACGAAAGTAAATATATTCAATGCAAACAGACAGGGAGATAGGCAAAAAAAAAGATCTTGGGTTCTTCTTTCTTTCTTCTTTTCTTCTCTTCACTGTTGAGCCTAATGGCGCGCGCGCGCGCACACACACACACACAAACACACGCGAGAGAGAGAGACAGACAGACAGACAGACAGACAGACAGACTATATGTCTCTTCAGAAAGACAGACAGATAGACAGACAGACAGACAGACAGACATATATGTTTCTTCTTCTTCTCCCTCCGTTTCAGACAGACAGACTATATGTTTCTTCTTCTTTTCCCTCCTTTTCTTCATGAACACAACAGACAGTCAGGCAGACAGACACATACACACACACACACACACACACACACACACACACATACACATACACACAGAGGGGGGGCGGGGGGGCGGGGGGGCGGGGGGGCGAAAGAAAGAGAGGCGGAGAAAACTAGACAGACAGAAGGACGCAGAAACGCCATTCACGAGCGTGCTGCTGCGCCCCATTCTTCATGGAAAGCTCCCTTCATTCTCGNCCCCACCTTGCACCAGCTGCCATACATACTCCCCAGACCTCCTTTCCTTCTCTCCATCTACTCCCTCACTAACTCACCCACCCAGTCTCCTCCACTGACTCACTCACTCACCCACCCACTCACCCACTCACCCACTCACTCAACCACTTACCCACTCACCCACTCACTCACTCACTCACTCACTCACTCACTCACTCACTCACTCACCCACTCACTCACCTGATGCGCTCTGCAGATGAGGTCCATGTCGTGTTTCCGCAGAAACTGATGGACCACGTCGGCCCCGAAAATGAACGACACGCCTCTGTCGTTCTCTGCCCATCCCTGCAATTTATTTCAGAAAGTGTATATACCAGCATGACAATTAAGAAGAGCATCGTTACATGGATAGTCGGGATCCCTACAGGCCTGCCAAGTCAGATGTCATCACATCATGCGGACAAGGACCACTGCACTTCTCGATAACACTCCGTCCGTCTCCGCGAGTGTAGCGCACGAAGACGGGCGCAGAAAAAGAACAAAACCAAAAGATATGCAGAGTCAGAAAGTGGGGCGAAAAAACAACCGAAGGCAGGCAAGTTCGCGGCTGGCATCAGTAGACCCCCCCCTCCACTTTCTTCTTTCTGGTGTGTACAACGGACGGAATCTCTCCGTCGGTAGAGAAAGAGAGACGGGGAGTGAAATGTGAGAGCAAAAAAGAAGGCGTGCCCGCCCGAAGGGCAGGGAGGTTAGGCGTCTGTGGCTGTTTGGCGAGGGGGGGCGGTGTCGCTGTCCCAATTCTGGGCAGGCGCGGGCTAGAAGGGGGAGGAGCCCAGAAGGGGCAGGCAACTTCTCCTCCTGTCCCTCCAGTCGGCCAGCAAAGGGGAAAGCGGTGTCTGACAAGAAGTGTCCAAAGAGCTGTGGGTGGCGCTCTACTTCCTTGGGTGGGCAAAGTATGGGGTTGTTTGGGTTGACATTCTTCCTTTCCTTCCTGTGCGGTGTTTTGCCTGACCTGGTGGTCGTTTTCCTTCTCGGGGTCTGCCCACAGAAGATCGCACAGAAGTCCTGCAGACAGAAGACACAACAGTGCATGGTATTTGCGCATGTAGACGGAGCTGTGTGGGCGTTGTTGTCTCACCAAAGCAACATTCCGAGTAGGTTCCGTGAGGGCGGAGTGACTGACCGGTATCGGGAACGTCTGTTGGTCGGACGATTCTTCTGATTTGGTCGAAGTGGTTGAGCTCGGGGGAGAGGCCTCCGTGCATGCAGAAGATCTTCTCGTCAATGATTGCAGCAACGGGGAAGCAGTTGAAGCAATCAGTGAAGGTCTTCCACAGCTTGATGTTATAGCGCCTCTTACCTGCACAACAGATCGACAACACATACAGCCGAGAAATCGAATTCAAGCACGTAGACCGCATCGATTTGACCGCTTTCAAGCCGAAAGTAACGGACTTACACTCATCATAAAATCCGTAGATTCTGTTGATGGAAGCGCACTCGTGGTTCCCTCTGAGGAGGAAGAAGTTCTCTGGATACTTGATCTTATAAGCCAACAGAAGGCAGATGGTCTCCAGACTCTGCTTGCCACGGTCAATGTAGTCCCCCAGGAACAGGTAGTTTGCCTCAGGGGGGAAACCGCCATACTCAAACAAGCGAAGAAGATCGTAATACTGGCCATGAATGTCACCGCACACCTTGATGGGTGCTTCGAGTTCGAGAAGGATCGGCTGGGAGAGGAAAATCTCTCGCGACTTCTGGCAGAGCCCTCTGATTTCTGCCTCTGTCAGCTGCACGGGCTTTCCGGGGCGGGACCCGCGGACCTCGAGCAACTTGTCGATGATCTGGTCAACATCAATTTCAAGGGCCATTGTGAGAAGAAGCCGGAGAAGCCGGTTCTGGAAGGTTGTTCGAGGGGGGGGGAGAGAACAGCGGTTTCACCTCACCCGATTACGACAGTCTACCTGACTTTTGGTGTACAGAATGTGGAACCTAGGGATGCCTCAGTTCTTTGCCGGGGGCTCTGTACGATTCTGGAGGTGCTAAACGAATGTTGATGTCAAAGGGGCATCATACAAGGACAGCAGATTCGCCCTTCCTTCCAACACCTTTGCCGAATGCATGCGAATTCGGCCACTCGTATACGCGATTTTCACGCGTGCATGCACGTGACGTGGCCCCCGGAAGCTCGGTATACGCACACTCTCGAAAATATAGATATGTAAAATGAAAATTATATATATTTTCTGGACATGCCGCGGCATCCAAAAAACCCTTCCTATATAAGCCGATTGGGCACTTTGGCTCATTTTGCGTGCGTCAAAAACTTCGGCCAGCGGCTCAGTCTGCGGCACGACGAAGATCGCATGCTTCGAACTGAATGCAAAATGAAAACTTGTACTAAGTCTTGTAGTCGCTTGCATCTCCTCTACAAGACGAGCCAGCGGTCGGCATACAGCAGGGAGGTAGAAGTTACCGAGCGCTAGCTGTGTCTTCTAAGCCGAGTGGGATTGCCTTTCAGTTCACTCCGGGTTTCTTTGGGTCTTCCTGACTGTCAAAGGATGGACAAGTTTTCCCTGGAGAGTGTTCTACCCTTTTTGAAGGAAAAGTCCTTCTTGAGCATTCCTAACTGGGTTTTGTGCAGTGCACTTGCTGCTGGAGTTTGCAGCATCCCCGCTTCTTTTTTGTGTCATCGCGTCTGGATGAGGAGAAAGGCCAACGCAGCTGTATCTGATGGTTACGAGCAAACAAAAGGAGGCTTTGATGTCATCATCGTCGGTGCTGGTCGGTACACTTCCTCTCGGTGTGTTATCATCAGCGCCACTTCATGAAGACCAATCACTTTCCCCTCTTTTGTCTTGCCTTTGTGCAGGAACTGTAGGAGCCAGTCTGGCAGTCAAATTGGGAAAGAGCGGCAAGAGGGTAGCTCTGGTTGACAAAAGTTTTTCACTCCAGCACCGCATCATCGGGGAGTATCTCCAGCCCGCAGGCTTTCGGTGTCTTCAACGATTGGGTCTTGACGAGTGCGTGACGAAGAATATCGGAGCTGTGCCGTCTGCAGGTCCGTACCTGGGTAGTGCCTCCGTCTCCGTGACTTTGGCCGTCTCCTAACTCAAGTGTGCTCTGCTTCTGTCGGCAAAGCCGTCCTCTCCCTCTCTCCTATAGTGGCGCTACATCACGCTACCCCCTTCCGTCTGTGTGTCTGGGAATTGGACTGATGCCTCCCGGTTTCTGTCTGCTCTGTAGGTCTTCTCCTTACTGCCACTTCTCTGCTCTTTTTACATACTGATATCCTCCTGCATACATGCCTGCTGAGCTCCTCGACCTTGTTCCCCCCACTCCTTCCCCTTCCTTCCCTCTCTCTGTTCATTCTAGACCCCTGCCCTCTCTCTGTTCATTCTAGACCCCTGCCCTCACTTCATTTCCCTCCTCCGGCAGGTTACCTCCTTGTGGTACCTGAAGGCATCGACGCCGAGGGGGGAGGCTCCCTTGGGTCGGTGGAGGGCGTGCCTGTCCTGGAACCTCAACAGACCTCTCTGTATTATCCTGACAGAGACCCTGCAACATGGAAGGAAATGATGGGGTTTCTCGAAGCAAATCAGAACCAGGGAAGGGAGTGTGAGCGCCAGAGAAGCGATGCAGAGACGGAAACGACGGTCACGTCCTCTCTTGGGAGAAGCGGACTCAGCGAGAGACCCTCACATCAACAGGACAGAGAGAAGGGAGAGAAATCAGACTCCCTTTCCTATGGGGGCACATTTGCAGAGGCAGCAGCCCGTCGCGCAGCCGAGACCGGGTCTCCGATTGGATTTGCGTACCACAACGGCAGGTTCGTTCAGGAGCTTCGAAAGCACGCAGCTGCGTGTGGCAATGTGACGCTCTTGGAGGCTTCGGTGAAGAAATTGAAAATCAGGAGAGAAGGGGAGACAGAGAGGGTGGTTGGAGTTGAGCTGGATAAGTCGGTTCATGAGGCGACAGAGGAGGTGGACTGGGGCGGCATTCTAGGATTTGGGGCCGAGGCCGCGATCCATGCCAAGGGACCAGTGCCTGGTGATCCGCAGGCAGCCTGCCTCTCTGCTCCCCTCACTGTTGTGTGCGATGGAGGACAACCGTCGGGTGAGTCAGTCGATCGTCTACTGAAGGGAGAGGCTCGGGGGGGGCAGCATTTGCTGCGGCGTTTTTGTAGTCTGATTGGCATGTCCGTCTCTTTCCTCTCCCGCATATGGCAGGGGAGTAATTGACATCCCTCTTGCTTCCTTTGGTCATGTGCTGAGTCTCTGATTCCTGCACTGCTCTGTGGTTCCTTCCAAATTTTTCTTCGCTGTTCCATAGATGCTCTCTGTCTTTTCTCCTGTTCTCATCCTCTTGGTGGCTGGTTTGATTGAGATCCTTTTGCTTTCTTTCCTCTTTCAACCCCCCCATAGCTTGGTGCGTCTCTGTGTGGTTGCGTACTCTTTCTCGCTGTGTGTACCGCCCTGCCTCCTCCCTCCGTGCAGGGTTCGCTCTTCGAAAAGAAGTCCGAAGGGGAGGTCCCGTCCGTCTGAGCACTTGGGCAGGTGGGGGGCTGGTTTTTTATTTGAGCTTTGTGGTACCACCACACAGGAGCTTTTTACGATCGTCCCTCCTCTCTCTCCCTCTCTCTCTTTCATTCTCTTTCTTTCTTTCTTTCTTTCTTTCTTTCTTTTCTTTCTTTCTTTCTTTCTTTCTTTCTTTCTTCCCTTCCTTCCTTTCTTTCTTTCTTCCTTCCTTCCTTTCTTCCTTCCTTCCTTCCTTTCTTTCTTTCTTTCTTTTCTTTCTTCCTTCCTTCCTTTCTTTCTTTCTTTCTTTCTTTCTTTCTTTCTTTCTTTCCTTCTTTCTTTCTTCCTTCCTTCCTTCCTTCCTTCCTTTCTTCCTTCCTTCCTTCCTTCCTTCCTTTCTTTCTTTCTTTCTTTCTTTCTTCCTTTCTTTCTTCCTTCCTTCCTTTCTTTCTTTCTTTCTTTCTTTTCTTTCTTCCTTCCTTCCTTCCCTTCCTTCCTTTCTTTCTTTCTTTCTTTCTTTCTTTCTTTTCTTCCTTCCTTCCTTCCTTTCTTTCTTTCTTTCTTTCTTTCTTTTCTTTCTTTCCTTCCTTCCTACCTTCTTTCATTCATTCATTCATTCATTCATTCATTTTTTCATTCATTCATTCTCTTTCTTCCGTCCTTCCTTCACCTACCTCCATACACAGAAGTTTTATTATGTGTTGCTCGATTACCTTCCTCTGTCGGAAGGACGTCAGCGAAATTCCCCTTTTCGTCAGCTCTGCGTGGGAAAAAAGCGTTGCACGAGGAAAACTGATCGAATCATCTTGTCCTGTACTGAGTGCATGCAGGTGTGCTACTGAATCACGAAAGTATGAGGCCGCCCGTGCCCTCGGCAGGCCATGGCCACGTCGTGCTGGCCACCCCGTCCCCTGTATTGATCTATCAGGTCTGTCTGGAGGGGGTGGGGATTGGTTTCATCCGCCGTCTGTCTGATCCCTTCCCTCCCCCCCCTTTCTGCACATGCACGCACACTCAGCGCGGGGGG
>JAHBMJ010000323.1:0-10028 GCA_018398765.1 Chromera velia | reverse complement strand
GGGGGGGGGGGGGGGAGAGATCGTGCTCCACGTAGGGTTCCCTTCTTTTGTTTGCTCGCCTCCCCACCTTTGTCTCTGGAACTGTCATATAGCGGTCCTCCCAACCTCTTTCTTTCTCGTTCCCTCTACACCTGTTACTCACCCTGGCTTTGCCTCCCTTCTCTCTCGGTTTCTCTCTCTCTCATTTGACTCATGACGGCTCCGAAGAAGTCAACCTCATTTCTCTTCTCCTTACTTGGCTTCCTTTCTTTTCGACCTACCCACCCCTCATGCCTCCCCCCCTCTGTCAAATGAATGCGCAGATCTCTCCCACGGAGACTCGAGTGCTTGTGTGTGTGGACGACCACGGCAGCGCACATCTGCCTTCTGGGTCCGGTGGAGACGCCCCTTCCTCCGGGGCCGTGTACAGTTACCTGAGAGACGTGGTGGCTCCCCAACTTCCTGAGGAGACGAGGGGGCCCTTCCGAGAGCTCCTGGCATCTTCTGCTGATGGGACGGCAGGGGCGTCGTCGATTATCTCCCTGAAGAACTCCTACTCCCTCACCCCTGCAGATGACGCACGCCTGGCAGGCAGGAAGGGGAGCAGCTTGGCAGTGGGCAGGGAGGGGGTTCTGATGCTGGGGGACGCTCTGAATCTGAGGCATGCTCTGACGGGGTGTGGCATGACTGTGGGCCTTCGGTGAGTCCTGCAGGGGGGTGAGGGAGGCCCGGAGGAGACTTTTGTTTTTGTTTTTTGAATTACAAAATGCTGCGGGATGGTGAGGCTTGGACCCACTCTCTCTTGTGTTTGTCTTTTGATCCTCCTTGCCGAAGGCGCTTTTGAAAATTGGATTCACGGGCCGTTTTTCTTCAGAGTGCCTGCATTCGCGAAAAATCGATCCCTGAAGGCGAGGGGGGGTGTTTGTTTCTCTCTCTCTCTCTCTCTCTCTCTGTGTGTGTGTGTGTGTGTGTGTGTGTAGGTGTGTGTGTCTGTGTCTGTGTCTGTGTCTGTGTGTATGGGTGTTCCCTGTGCAAATTTTCTTCTCGTGTTCCATCGAGTCTTCCAACATCCTCTTTGCACGCCGAGATAAAATAAAATGAGATGAGGATCCTGCCTCCTTCCTTGCCTGCCTGCAGAGACGTGGAGAACCTCTCGGATCTTCTGACTCGAGACGGGAAGGGCATCCCTGTAGAGACGCGAAAGATCGAATCAGAATTTCTCAGGTGAGTCAGAGGGAGGAAATTTGGAAGGCTGGACGCGGGGCCATGTGTCTTCTCCACGATTCCTTAAGTGCAGACATTGAAGTCTTTGTCAAGTCGGAAAAACACTATCGATGTATGGCGGTCATGAATGTCCTCCTGCCTTGGTCCTGTTCCCTCCTGTTTGCGAACAATGTTGTGTTTGTACATTTTTGGGTGGTGGCTGTGTGCATGAGCCTACCGACGTGTCCACGCCAACATCAGACAACAAATCTGCATGTTCAAAGAGTCTGTGATCCTCGTGCAGTGTCAGACAGCCGGATGCAGTGCAGTGAGGCGGTGCGACTGAAAGATTGTCGTCTCACTTCAGCAAATGCAATGATAGCAAAGCAGACAACGAATGAATGGAGAAGACCCTTTCCTTTTTCTGCTCGGTTCTTCTCTGTCTGTCCCCTTTTTTTGTCTACAGACGTCGTTGTCCTTATGCGAGCACGCTGAACACCCTCGCGAATGCACTCCACCAAGTCTTCGCTCCACCAGGGGGGGACAGGGCAAGGGCGCGCATCCGCACTGCATGCTTCAGGTCTGACTTGCCTGCTTTCTATTCCTTTCCTTTCCTTGCCCTTCCCGTCTCTGCATGTCTGTCGTTTTTAGTAATTTGCTTCTCTTTCCTTCGGCAGAATAGTCTGTCTTCAAAACCCCTGTGATTCACAACCAGCCGTGCGAACGGTTCTTTTTCTCAGTAGCCCTCTTGCATGGTGAATGGACAGTTGAACCGAGGAAAAGGGTGAAGGGGGGGAGCGTCAGAAGGGTGCATCCCGCGCTTTCTTTTCTTTTCTTTTCCTTTTTTCCGCCTCCTATACTACCTGTTTGCATGCATGCAGGTATTTGTCCAACGGGGGTGTTTGCGCTGCAGGTCCCATGGGTGAGTTTTTTTTTTTTTTTTTAATTTCGATGAGTGGCTTGGATGAGCATGGACAGATGAGTGAGATGAGATCAGACTGTCTCTGTTGCTTCCTATCTTCATGTGTAGCCGCTTCGTTTTGTTTGGATACAGAAAGAGAATGTTTATCTGATTCATCTTCTCTTTATGAGCATCTTGGGCAGCGGCATGCTCACTTCTTGTGTCTTATTTTCTTTCTGTTGCACATTATCCGCAGAAGTCGGTGGGAGGGGAAAGAGAAAAGGCGCTAAAGAATGTGAGAGGGATCATCTCAAGCAATCTATGTACCTTTCTTCACTGAAGGAGTGCGTCAGGCATCTCTGCCATAGCTTATGTGTCCACAGAAACAAAATAAAATGGGAGAGTGCATGCGTGCATGCAGGTCTCTTGTCAGGACTGTGTGAGAAGCCGTGGGTGCTCTCCACTCATTTCTTCCTTGTGGTCGTGTTTGCCTTGAGGGACTTTTGCTTGGAGAGGGGAATGGGCGCAGTGTCCCCGTCTGCCCTCAGGGACATCTATCAGGTCTGTCTCGTCTCTTCTCGTCACTGGATCACTCACAGGTTGTATGGCACTGTGTGCGTCTCTTTCTCTGTCCTCCCTGTCCGCACTGACTTGTGTTTCTGGGTGCCTGGCTGAATGACTGACTGACTGACTCACTGACTGCCTGACTGTCTTCGAAAAAGTGAAAGAGGGAAAGAAAAGAAACTGAAAAAGAGGGGGAAGGGAGAAGTGAAAGGAAAGACGGGACGGGAAAGAATAATCGAAGGGGGGGGGGAAAGAGATGACGAATTAACCCGTTCACAAGTACGATCGATTGGAGAGCGTCCTTGCATGCGCACTTGCAGAATTCGTGCGTCAGTTGTCTGTCTGAAGGGATGATTGGTCTCTCAAATTTTTGTCTTTCAGCCATCCATTGAGACTTTGCCTCTCCGTCTCCCTGTGTGTCTGTCGGGCAACTTACAGATGCTCCATGCGGGCGCGCGAATTCTTCTTCCCCTCCTCATCAAGGAACGAACTGCGCCGTTCGCATGGTGGCCCACAAGGTTGGTTGGTCGGATGGATTGTTTGGGGTGGTGCTCGCTTTTTTTGTCGGCCCTTCAGTAAATGGGTGGGATGCGTGAATGCAAGGGGAGGTCTACTAGGTACCTCGGGGGCGTTTCGTGGCTTGTGCAAGTTCGAATATCGCTTTTTAAGGGTTTCTTCCTTTTCTGTGGTGACCCAAGCACAGGCATATGGTGGTCCTGGTCTAGCAATGAAGTATTAATACATATTGTGCCTTCCCTCCACCTGCTCAGACAACGCTGTCGTTTCGTTTGGTGCTGCTCTTCTTTTGTCCTTCCTTGTCCAGTGTATGCCGACTCTCGGAAGTCCTCTGTCGAAGTATTTCATTTCAGCATGATGGCACATGCAGAGTTACCTTCTGAGCTCCTGCTCCTCTTCCCCTCTCGTTGGTTTGCTTCTCTGCTTGCTTGCTTGCTGACGTGTGTGCAGAAAGGCCCTGAATGTCGTGTTCCCTTTTGAGGACCTGATGTGAAGAATGACACGCTCTTCTTAGACAGAGGAGCGGAGCAAGAAAGAAAGAAAAGGAGAGGCTGCATGTGCAGACGTCTGTCTGTTGTGGTGTGGCTGGAAGGAAGACCCGATTGATTGATTGAATTCCTTTGATCGTCTTTTTCTTATTCCTCGTTTGGACTCACAAGTTGTTGTACATACAAAAGCCCGCAGAGGTAGATGAAGAGAGGGAGACAGAGAGACATCGGGGGGTACAGTTGAGTGAAAGCTCTAAAGAGTTCGGCCCCGAATGGACCATCAGAGCAGATGATCGAACGGTTAGAAAGACAGGAAGGCCGGCAAAGAGGCACTTAGACTCGGGCAATCGAAGAAAGACAGAAGAAAAGTACAGCATAGCGCACTGAAAGTAAGTACACAGAGAGAGAGAAAGAGAGACTTGGGAGAGATGGCGTAAGTGTCCTGCTCCACGTCGAGAAACCTTCCGAGTTTGAGCTCGTATGGCATCAGTGTTCATCAGTTTTTTTGTTAACTCTTGCAATGCCACGCAGTGCAGTTCAGCAGCCCCATCCATGTATGGCAAGACGAGCATGTGCATTTTTTGTATAGATTTCTTGTCATTTGTTTGAAGCGGACGGGCGCTGAGGACGGCCGCGCAGTTTTGCAGTGACAGGCCACTTTTGGTCTCATTTTGGTATGCTCAATCGATCGTTTCTGGGATCGTTTGACTTTAGCAGCGGCTTTTTCCGCGTGCTGACGTCAGTTACGGTCGGTAACTTGAAACTAGTCGGTGAACTTCTAAGTCACCTTATTTCCAATCGATTGGAATACGGTTTGATACATTTGCATACGTATAACAAAATCTAGAACGAAATCATTTTTAATCTTGTACGTAGGTCTGATCTAGGGTCTGATCTGTAAAGCAACTAGTAAAGTTATGTTTCATAATAAAGTCCGCCCCTAAACTTTAACATTTGAATTAATTAAACTTTTTCAGTGTACATAACTGTAGAATTGAGAAGCGTTCACTCTGGCTTTCCTGTAGCTAGCTTTCACTTAATCATTTGTTTTTTCCTATGTTTTTTCACGTTCTTCCACCTAAAAAAATTCTTTTAAATGCATGTATTTAAAAATGTATATTCAAAAACTTTTAAAGTTGGCTGTTATAATTGGAAAGAGTATTATGATTATAAAGAGCATTATATACATAAAGAATAACTGTTAAATACTTATTCTTAAACTTGTTTAAGTTAATTCAGGTGTTGTTACTAGTGTTATTATAAGGTGTTGCTAGAGTATTGTTCAGATATTGCAAAGAGTATTGCACAGTGTTGCTTAAAACTAGGCTTGAAAAACTATACACAGTATGGTTACTACCACAGTTGAGTTACTAGTAGTAATTACTCTAACCTAGCTAGTGAAAAACTACGTTACACTAGACGTTACACAATTAAGTAGACAATTAACTTGAACTGGGCGGGCTCGGGTTGCAGCCAGCAACTTGCAAGCCTTTTTGAATTTGTGCATGGTCTTTTTCAACTAGCTAGAACTAGCTCTTAGTTTCGCTTCAGCAAATTCACCGAAAAGTTCCATCCATTCATGTATGCGAGGATTCCGCCGAGGAAGAAAACAAGCACGCTCAATCAACTTGTAGTCCTGCACTCATTCAGATATAGTCAGTCACGCTGCATTAAATTCAATCTTTATTTTACAATCTCCGCCTGAACTCTTTCATGAGCACGGAGCTTTGCTGTTGTGAGATGACCCCCTTGTCCACAGCCGTCTCCAGGACCTCCCTCATGGTCTTGAACGCCTCCTTCACTGGCTTTGTCGGACAGGGAGGGGTTGTTGTCAACACCACTCCCTCTGCCTTGTACGTGATGTGCAGGGTGCACGGACGGTTCATCATCCTGGGCTCCCCGTCGACCTGCATGCATGCAGAAATGCGAAATTAATTAAGTGTCTGCCTGTGTCTCTGGGAAAAAGGATTCAGTTACTGGCTTCTTTCATGGGAATAGGACGCTGGCTTTATTACGGTTCGCATGTGAATAAGAGAGAAAACCACGGAAACTCGTGAACGAACGCCAAAACACACGAAGGGGGGGGGACAAGGAGCCTCAATCGAGCTCATACATCCATCCAAAGGTTCGGACGCACGAGATCATGATATTGTCACGAGAATACCGAGAGGAGAAACAGCGGACCTCCCCTTTTTGCACACAACGCACCGTCAATGCATTCCCGTACTCACTCCTTCCTGTGCTCCCGTAACGAAAAATAAAACTCACTGGGACACCAACCCCCCAATCAGACACCTAAACAAACAAATACTACACCGGCCACCCAACCGACCTGCATGGGAAGGTCATTCTGGAGTTCGATCTTGATCTCCGACCCCTGACAGATTTTGATCGGCTCCGCAAGCCCCACCTGCACCTGCCCCAGGTGGAAGAGGGATTTGACCCCGACCATCTCGATCATTCTGTCATCTGTCCTCTGCTCCCTCCACCTAGAGAACGTACGACCGGCCAACCCATTCCCCCAAGGAATGCGCCCTATGGCAGGACGACCTGATGGAAGGTGAGAAGCCACCGTCGCACTTTCAAATGAGCGCGCAACTGCCGAAGTAGGCGATGGCACACCCCCATGCCGCCCCCCTTCAGCGAAAGACCTAGTGTGCCGATTACTCACCCGACGGCCTCTCTCCCCCCCCGCATCGACTCCCGACATGTCCGTCTCACTCAAGTTGTCTCCAGACGTAATCATCCCACCTGCAGCAGCCACTGCTGCCGCTCCCGTCATGTGCCCTGATCTCATCTCCCCTTCCATCGCGCTCTCATCCCCGTCCTGTTCTGTGAACGCTCCTGCATGGGCAAAAGGAGACTGCCCCCCCCCCTGCAGAGGACTGCATCTGTGGACGGTGGTGGCAGAGGAGTCAGAATGCTCGTCCCCCCCGTCTGCGGATCCCCTGTGAACGGGTGGGAAGGCGTGATGGGGCACCCGTCCGGGCAGGGCGGGGGAGTGGGGGAGTCCCGCAAACGCACGGTGGTGGTGCGGTGCAGAGAACTCGCCCTGGCCTTCCTCGTTGACCTGCCAGAGCTTCACCCCCCCCGCGAAGGAGGGAATGTTGATCAGGATTAGACCCTCCAGACGAAGAAGGGGATCGACTAACTGGGGCGCATTTGCAAGGGAATCCAGCGAGACCCCGACAGAGTGCGACGTTGGGAGTCCCCTCTGACTGGCGCTGTTCGGTCTGTTCCCTCTCAGACCCGCCATTCCTCCCCTGCCACTGGGAGAGGCACCGTTTCTCTTCGCGTTCTTCTCGGGCAGGGCGCACACAAGCCTGCCGTCACAGAAGATTCGGCACCCAGAGAGGTCGATCGCGTTGTTCGTCACGAAGTCACCGATGAAATCCCGAAATCCGACCTGCATCGTGTTCACACACAGCACATACACAGATACATACGTACATGTATCCTTGCGTCTTGATATGTTGGATCAAACATGTATGAAAACATCACGCATCCATTCATCAATGCACATACGGATACACTCACAATCGCAGCTGAGGTCAACAAACACACATCCCTGCCCTCACTGGGCAAACAAACAGGCGAGAGGAATGAATGAATGAGGACTGTGACGGCCTCACGAGACCTTTCGGGATCTGGTCGAGTACAATTAAGAGGGGAAGGAACAGGGGAGAAAAGCTAAATGAATGGCCTCCCCAAAGGAGGAAGAAAGAAACAAAAACAGGCAAGGGTGACAGGCCAAAGGAGCGACGCACAAGGTGCAACCCAAACACTGTGGTGGAACTTCTTATTTTCTGACCACGGATCTCATGCGCAGCTATCAACTCTCCCTCTTTCCTCATGCATCCGGTTTGCTTCAATCTCACTGACTGACCTCTCCGTACAGCATCTTATTTCCCAGCTGCGACCTGAAGAGCTCTGGATGGGATTCTCTGAGGAGGTGAAACTTCAGAGCGATCCTCGCAGCAATGCCAACGTCCATGTAGTTGTTGAACGTCGATCGGAACAATTCTCTGCCTGACTGGTCACGGGCTGTCACCTCCCACCTGCAGGCAGGCACGCAGGGAAGGAAAATCCCATGAAAAAAAAAAATAATTCCCTCTTTTCCACCCCGAAACTGACACATGTGCAAAAAAGAGAGGCGATCGAAGGGCCATCTTTGATTCTTGCCCCCCGGCTTTCGGGTCTGTCTGTCACCATATTCCTCGTTCTATCTCTTTCTCTGTGCCCGTACTGCATTACTATATGCTCAGCTCTCCCTCTCCAGTCTATAAGCCGAATGTCCAAAAACAAACCCCAACACATAGTCCCACATGGACCGCCACCCTCCCTGCTTCACATCCACCCAGACATGAATCAATCAACCAATCATGCCCCCCCCCAAACCCCATCAGTGCACCCACTGACCGATCGAGTCCCCCCACGTGTGCGTTCTCCACTTGTCGCAGGACGTGTCTGAGGTCCCCCTCGAAGGTCTTCCCCCACCCCAACACGTTGGCAAGGTCGTTGCCTGTCCCCAAGGGGAGCATCGCAATGGGGGGGTGAGGCCTCGCTAGGGAGTGCCCGTACCTCTTGTGCATCTCTTCCATCACCCACCTGCATCATTCATTAACCAGTCAGACAGTCAGACAGACAAGACAGAAAGAAGGCAGAGTCAGTCAGATACACAGAGGCAGCCTCAAAGCCTATTCACACAGACACAGGCACGACACACAAGGTAAAAGGACGTACTGAGAAAGAAAACAAATGGACAGGCATGTGAGTACAAAGTCTGCGCTTTCACCCTGACGATAAAAGAAACCATCCCTGAAGAAAAGTGCGGAGGAGTGGGCTATGAAGGGCGAAAGAGAGTTATCGAAACCTTCCTTTCCTTTCCTTTCATTCTTTTGTTTCTTCTTTCCTTTTGATTGATGTACGATGTACGGTGCAAGAGTGAGGAGAGAGGGAAAGAGGTAATGAGGACCCGGTGAGCGAGTGAAAGCGTGAGAAAGTGGGTGATTGAGGAGTCGAGAACGGACGTACAGCAAGCTTCAAACTTTCAATTGAATCACGCTCACAGCCTAAGTACAGACACACACACCAACCTACCCTGCAGTCCCGTCCCCCCCACAGACGAGCACCCTCATCTGGCAGTGTCCCGCTGCGTTGTTTCCTGTGTTGCAGCTGCCGTCTGCCAGCTTCCTGAACAGCTCCAATGCTCGACCAGGACCTTTTTCGGCCTGCAGTGAAGCAAAGAAGGAGCGGACAGTGGAAAAAGAAAGTACAGGGGGTGGAAAGGAGGATGCAAAAGCGAGGCAAAACAACGGAGACGAAAAGATGAAGGGCAAGGGAGAGTGCAATCAAGGCACACAGGCAAATAAATTTGCGGCGAAATGGCGGAAACTGGGAAGGCGTACCAGAGAGGTATGACATACTGAGTCGCTCACTCACAGCAGCGCAGGTTCTCTCTTTTAATATCAGAAAAGAAAGATTTCAGAGCGCAAACTGGCCGAAGATTCGGCATAAAATCAGAGGCGACTCAAATCAAAACTCTCCCCCTTGCTGACGGACCCCCCAACTCTTCCCACCCCCTCACCTGAATGTCGATGACTTGTACAGGGTTCAGCAACGCGTACAGCTGGTGGAGCAGCTTCCTCCCCACCTGCCCCCCACTTTTTGTGTTCACAAACGCAACCATCGGGCGGGGACTCGACACATGCTGCAGTGCTCTGCGAAGAATCCGCACTTCCTGGAGCACCCACGGCCAGTGCAGGATCGAGGCCTTGCGGACAGCCTGGGTGGTCGGGGCCGCTGCTGCGGAAGCAGACGCGGCGGTGGCTGGCACAGGCGCACTCGACTTCTCGACACTCACCTCTCCAACCACAACAGAGGGGGGTGCCTTTGAGGTGCCATTTTCAGGAAGCACTATGCCATCCCCCCCCAACACCACTGCCACCCCTTTGGTGACCACTCCCTCTCGACCCTCTCCGGGTTTCTCTCGAGAGACGTCTACCTCTCTCCGAAAAGCAGAAGCCAAACTTGTGTACGCACCCTGCTGGAGTTCTGCCTCGAGTTGAGCTGCCATCTCCCCCCCATCAGTCTCCAGGTCATCGTCCCTCTCCAACTCTCCGTCTCCGTCTCCATTCGGTCCGTGGGAGACCAGAGAGAACGAATCAGTCTCTGAAAACTCGTCACCCCCCTCACGACCCCTCTCGTCCTCACAGAGGAGCACAGGGGATTGTTGGGCAACGATACTGGGTGACACTGTCACAGGCGCATCCAAAGATAAAGGATGACCGGTCTCCTTCTCACTCACAGACCCACCAATTGGGCCTGTAGAGTCAGTGCCAGGACTGTTCGCATTCACCGAGGAACACCCCCCCCCA
>JAHBMJ010000322.1:37500-50563 GCA_018398765.1 Chromera velia | reverse complement strand
GAGCAAAAATATCTCTACGTACTTTCTTTTCAGAAGAGCTTCCTGCTTGATTGGATGTGCAAACGCCCTTCCAGAAGCTGGTGTTACAACTGCGCTCGGCTAGCAACTGCGAGGAGAGATTCAGACAGGAGGGGGGAAAAGGACATTCAATCGGATCATAGGTGGTGGTGCAGCTCCTGTCTGGCGTTGTTTCCATCACTACAGCTCTAAGTTGTTCCTTTTCAAGTTACACAGTCTCATTGTCACAGACCAGGTAAGTTCCATTCCAAATTAAAATTATTTTGTTGCATAGGTAAGCTGGTGGGCAAGTTTTACACCGTATATAGCTTTTCATGCTATCAAGTCGAATCATGTCAACATCTACTTGTCATCTAGGACAAGATTGGACACACTTAAATCATCAATATAGGTAGCAATATATAGTTAAATCGGTTTATTAATAAAAGGTTAATAAAGTATGTATAATTACGTATAGTGAATTAATATTATATTTACTCACGGACTACCCTTTCAATTGCCATATTGAGTCACGATGGCTGCCGGATTAAGCCGCGTACCTCTGATGCATAATGACATATAATGACCAGTGTGTATGTGTGTGTGTGTGTGTATGTGTGTGTGTGTGTGTGTGTGTGTGTGTGTGTGTGTGTGTGTGTGTGTGTGTGTGTGTGTGTGTGTGTGTGTGTGTGTGTGTGTGTGTGTGTGTGTGTGTGTGTGTGTGTGTGTGTGTGTGTGTGTGTGTGTGTATGTGTGTTTGAGTATGTGTGTATGTGTATGTATATATGTGTGTGTGTGTGTGTGTGCGCGCGCGCGTGTGTGTGTGTGTGTGTGTGTGTGTGTGTGTGTGTATGTGTGTGTGTATGTGTGTGTATGTGTGTGTGTGTGTGTATGTGTGTGTGTATGTGTGTGTGTGTGTGTGCGTGTGTGTGTGTATGTGTATGTGTGTGTATGTATGTATATGTATGTATGTATGTATATATGGGTATGAATGTATGTTACCGAGCTTGAAGAAGAGTGCTAACATTCAATCCGGAATATCGGCTCTTTCTCTCACGTGCCTTCTTCCCTCCCGTCACTCGCTTTCGTTTACTGTGCAAAATGTTTTAAAGTGAGTCTGTCTGTCCAATTTTTTTTGTACATCCAATTTGACGACGTGTGCATCTGTGCGATAATGGATGTTGACTTTCTGTGTGAGCCTGCGGGCATTACAGTACTCCTGTATCTTCATGATAATAATATGCAGAAATTAGAGATGCGTTAGGAGCTTTCTGTCTGGCTCTCTGCTGGATTGAAGGGAGTGTGGACAAGTTTTCTTGCCAGATCTAACAGCGAGTTGACCGAGGAACTTAAACGTGCTGCTTACAATGCCTTACATCTTAATTTATAGTATCAACGGGTCCGGGCAAGGGAATTCTAGAATATATTCATATAGGGGCGAGGAAGAGAACAGTTGAAAGACCTAGGCTATACGTATAGAAGTTATAAATACTACAAAAAAGTATAGAATAAGGTGGTTTTAGTTCAAAGTAGTTCAAAGAGGCAAGGTTCCGGGGAGTATTGGGTGAAAGGTATTATTTGTTGTAGTTTGGTATGGTATTTGACACTTATTTATATGGTTGGCCATACGTGGTATCGAGGCGTAAACAAACAAAACTCTACATAAAACTCAAAAATCTAGTCGAAAATGCTAAGTTTAATGTTCTGCTAATTTTCAATGCTAAAACCGTCACTGAAACTAGTACTGAGACTTTCTGATTAAAACTTATACTTTGAAAGTGTAGACCGATAATTCTCCACCCCGCGGGGCATACTGAGGCCCTAGTAACAGTCTTTGACACATTCTGACATAAACTTAAATTATGTTAAATAGTCTACAAATAGTATTAAAAGAGCTCTGTTGTATGTGCGGACAGTTACCACTGGATATTCAAATTATGTTATTTATAGAGCTATGAAAGACTTTTAAGATAGACTCTAGGATAGACTGGACCGTCTGATACTTTTTAAACGAAGATTCTTTGTTTGATAAGGGTAAATGTTGTTATTTTAAAAATATTCTAAGAGGTGAGATAATCACTCGGATTATCAAAAGTTATCATCTTCGATATGATAATTTATAATTCAATGTGAATCTATCGTTTACCATCGTTAGTATTGATTCGTTGAAGTTGTTGTCGAGAACTAATCGTTATGTATGTTTGAAAACCTTTGAATTACTTTTGATTAACACTAAAGACTTCGGAAAGTAAAACTTTATAAAAACCTTAATGTAGGATATCATGTGGGACAAATAACACCTCTTAGCATTTTTTTTTCCAATGAGCTACAATGAGCACTTTTCTGACTGTGCGTTGTAGGTAGGGAGGGACGTGCCTCTTGTCCTGGGCTCGGGCCCTTTTGGGGCTTGCGCCCTTCCATGTAGGCACCACGCCGCACAGTGGGCCGCACTAGCTGATGATATTGAGCTCTGCTGTATGCGCGGCCCCGGAAAGTCCAGATGCGTGTGAGGCCCGGGCACTTGACCAAAACAGCGCACTTTTTTAATTTTTTTTTTTCTCGTGCCGCAAAATTTCGCGGCATCTCGAGACGACGAAATTCATCGGAATTCCACGCAGCATCACACAGCTGCCGCCACATAAGATTGCACAATAAGGACAGCAGCACGCATATGTGCGCTGGACAGTTCCAAAGGAAGTGCTTACTCAGCTTTCTTGTGTAAGTTGTCGATCGCTGCCCCGTTGCAAAACGCGAGGTGTCCTTCTCTAGCAGTCGGAGACGACTGTGCAACCGTTGTTCGCTCTCATGCTATCGTAACACACCGACACACCCTTACAGAGACCTGCTGTGCTTTTCTGACTCTCTGACGTGTGCACCATGCGCTGGTGTCTCTGTTCTCTTCTCATTTGTCTGGTTTTGCCGTTCACATCAGTCTCTGCATTTAAGTTCGTCTTTCCGAAGAGCACGTGGCACCCGCAGAGACGGCGTGGCCCAAGTTCACAGAAAAGAGAGACCAGAGCTTCGGTTGCTCTTCAGGCAAAAGTCTCAGAGAATCTCCTTTCCCATGACAATCGTGTATGGGTGGGGGGTAAGGAAAGGAATGGGGAGAGACGTGCAGGATCATCTGCATTGACGAGTTACCGTGTCATAGAGACGGGCACGGTTGCTTTGTCAGACAAAGTAGTCGTCTCCCCACAAGCAAAACTTGCAGATCCCCAGTCTTTCGCTCGCGGCTGTTCCTGGGATGACGCGTTGGCGTTTGCAGCAAGGGGCCGTCAGTGGGCAGCAGGACGGATGCCCTCGGTGTTGGAGCGTGTGGAGCTCTACATCGCTGCCCTGCGCACGCACGTCCATATAGACGTGATTCGTTTCCTCGAGAAAACCCTGGACCTCCCAAGTCCAGAGACAGCGCGCAAACTTCGTCTTGAGCTCGACAACATGCCAATCATCGATCTCCTCCAGCGCCTGTCAGTTCTCTGGAGCCGCACCCTCGGTCCGAGGGTAGAAAGTCCGAGGGAAGCGATGAACTGGATGGCCGACAGTCCCCACGCCCAGGCCTGGGTTGCCACCCTCCTCCAGGCCTCCCACAATCGCCTCCAACCGCTCGTGCAGAAAGTGAGACGGGCAGAGATGGAGATGGCAGAAGGATTGGTTGATGAGAGACGGGGAGGTAATGCTGGTCCCGGAAAGCGAAATTCCGAGGCGTTGGAGGAATTGGGAGCGTTGATTGATTTGGGGTCAGCGACTTTTGAATTGTTGGGGGGGAGTATTGCTTTCGGAAGGCGTTTTGTACAAAAGGTTGAGTTAAGGGATCCGGCTGGGGACGGGGGAGCGTTGATGGGATGGGAAGAACAGCTCCTTTGGTTGGGTCTGGTGATCATGCGACAGGGGCATAGAAAAGAGAAATGGACGACGCTGAGATTGAGGTCGATTTCCAAGTTTTTAGGTTCCATTATTCCCCGACGAAACACCAACAGAGGTTTGTTGGAAGCGCTCTCGACCGCCGCGTGTGCCGTGCTGCTGAACGACGCCCCTTCTCATGTAAAGAGACACGGGGGGCGTGTTGATGCAGATGCCCCGCCTCCCCCTCTGATTATCTCCCAGTTGTCGAGAGCCCACTCCCCCGAAGTTACGAGCATGATTCGGTCCTTGGCACTCTTAGAGAACCCAGATACACCCCCTGCTCGATGTTTGTTCACTGATGAAATTCGGGATCAACTTGCTTCTTTCAACTTCCCCCTTGAGAAGGCAATGAGGGGGGAGGAATTCTCTGGGCCCTTTCGGAATTCCAACGGCCAACCCTTACACACGCAGAGGGGACTCCGGGCAGTCGCGATCTTTGCCTGCCTGATTCCAGGCAGCATACGAAGTGACAGCCTCACGGCCGTTGGTCATATGTTCAAGGCCATCGCCCATGTCGGCTGGGTGGATGCACAGGCGATTTCGATGTTCTCTGTGCGTGCAGTGGAGCTCCTTGACAGGAGTGAAGAAAGGGGGACTGTGCAAAGAGAGGGAGGGATTTCGGTTGTGCGCCACCTGGTGGTTTCGATTGCAGGAGTGCAGCAGAGATCAGCAGCGAACAAATCCTCCAAGGCAGGAAGGCAAAAGCTGTTGGACGAGATAAAAGGTCCGGCAGTTTTGCATCTGCTTTTGCGTCTTGCACAGCGCACAACACAGATATGCAAGGAGGAACTAGAGAAGGGGAGGGGATTGAGGTTCGTTGCATATGGGTTGAGGGAAATTTCAGGCACGATCTACGGCCTCTCGATTCTGAACGCTGTGACGCCAGAGTTACATCGTGCCGCTGAGGCTCTGTTTGTTGACTTTTTGCAGAGAATGGAGACACAGTTAAACAGAGAGCGTGATAGCTCATCTGCCCACATAAGCGTTGTGAATGACGCATTGAATGTCCATTTCGCGTTGAGGAGATGGGGGCCGACGTCAGCGCCTGAGGAGGAGGGTGAGGGTATG
Source organism: Chromera velia (assembly GCA_018398765.1). Classification (NCBI taxonomy): domain Eukaryota; family Chromeraceae; genus Chromera; species Chromera velia. Next base: position 45,595 of record JAHBMJ010000322.1, on the reverse strand, counting down.
GTTGTGGGTCTGATGCGGGTTCTGCAACGACCAGAGGTTTTGCAGAGACTCCAGATTTTGGGGTTCTCTCGGGCAGCACAGATGGGTCTCGAAGAGTGTCCGAAATTAGATTCTTTCTGGACTGCCATCGTGGCAGAGACAGACCGACGCCTCACGGAGCTTCTGGCTTCGAAGGAGGAACGTCCTGACTTCTTCGCCTCCCGGTCTTTCAAAGAGCTTCCTCGCATTCAGGCATTGGTGTACGCCCTGGCAACCACCAGACGACTGAGCATGAGAACTGCATGGCAGGCAGTCGAGATCGCAACGGTCCGTCGGTCGGTCGGAAACGCAGCAGCGAGTTTGCCTCCTGGAGATGAAACGACACGCATACTTGGCAGTCAGACAGGCCGACCGACCGACATGAAGGCGGGCAGACAGGCAAACAGAGAGGCACGCAGGCAAACAGACAGACATCCGAGCTTCGTCGGCGGTACTTTAGTGACTCCATAATGCAAAAAATGGCAATTCCTGTTGCGTCCGAGGAATTCACCAATCAATGTTTGCCGCCCGTTTCGAGTCATCATCCTTTTTCACCCCCATTTTTACCATTCTCTTCTCTGGTCCATCCTGCACCCGGATAGGTGTCTTCCCGCCTTCCCCCCCATTCGTTTCTCTGCCTGCAGGCTGCAGCACCGCGTGCGAGCCCTGGGTGCCTCTCGGCACTCGCCTGTGCGTTTGCTTCGGGCGGTCCTGCTTACCTGCCCTTCACTGAGGCCATTCTGAAGATAGTCGTTGCTGACCGCAAAGAAAACCCTCATCGGGAGGAGCTCTATTTGCAGTCTCCCGGTGTCGCTCCTGAGTTCCTCTTCGCTGCTGCGAAGGCAGGGCTCGGCAGTGATGCTCCCGGGTTTGCGCACTTCCGCTGGATCTTCCAACGATCTTTGCGGTCGTGGGGCATTCGGGCCCTGAACGCGGGGCTGGGTCTCTGGGCTGTCGTTCGCATGGAGTATGAGGGCAGGAAGCAGCAGCAGCAGGGGTCAACTACTCACGGGAGTGACGGGGAGAAGACAGGGGTTGAGGCGCGACAGGGGGGCAGTAAAGGAGATGAAGAGGAGCGAGGGCCGATTCTGAGACCTGCTTTGAAGCTGATCGTTGCAGCACTGAACGCTCGAGAGGTCGAAAGGGGGAATGAGAAGGAATCAAACGGGCGTCTGTGTGCATAAATCAGAAAAGCAAGTTGAACTGCTGAATTGACAGATTTTGGAAGGGCTCTCTGTCTTGTGACCTACCTGCATGCCTTTTGCTTGAAGGTCGAGGAAGTGTGCAGATGACTGATTGGCTTCACCCCCTCTTTTGCGTTGTTTGGCGGCGAATTCTTCCGCCATTTGCTTATTTGTCCGTTTCTCCTTTCTCCCCCCCTCTCCGTGTATCAAACATTCACAAAAACACGCCTTTCTGTCTGTCTGTGCAGGAGTACGTAAGCGAAAAGATGCTGACGGCAGTCCTGTGGGCAGTCGGGGCCTCTTCTGCAGAGGAAGTGGCGACAGTGGAACCTGAACTGCTGCTCCCTTTCTTGCAGTGAGTTTGGGAATCGTGACGGCATGTGCCTGTCTGCATTTGTTTTCTTCTGCTGTTGGTTGCACCGATATCATCCGAGTGCATGGTGTGGTCTGCGGAGAACTGCTCTCCGCGTCCCTTCATGCGTCAAGCGAGTTGAGGAACTGGCGTTTGGGCGTCGTAAGCGATTGTCTTGGCTATCCTCCTTTTCTCATTTCGTGTGTCTGCGTTGTCGTTTCCTTTCGTTGAACATCCCTTTTTTCCTCTCTCTTTATGTCCTTCGCATTTCGAGTCGTTTCTGTCCTCCGAATCTGCATTCATGCTCTCCTCTCTCACCTCTTCTTTCCCGCCTTCATTCTGTCTTTTTCTCCTGTCCACAATTTCGCCCTAACAGAGAGATCATAAACAGGGACGTCGACGTGAGAGACAACAACCTAGTCGCCAACGCAGCCTTTGCAGTCAGAAAGTGCACGTCGGTAGCTGAAGAAAGAGGAGGGGCGGAGGCTCGAGAGGCGTGGCGGGAGTGCGAGACTGTGGCGGCAGTGCTTGCATGCCACGCCCGCGTTCACGCAGTCCAAGGAAACGGGTCGACTGAGTACAAGCCACACCGCTTACAGGTAGGCGGATTGGCCATGAGTCTGTCTCTTTTCTTGTTCCTTTTCCTGGGTCTCTCACTGGCGGTCGGTCTGCCTGTCTGTCCGTGAGATATTCGTGAAGACGTCAAGTAGAAGAAAAGAAAAGAAAAGAAAATACATTATGCCTCTCTCCCTGCGTTCATTGACGGCTGATGGTAATCTATGCCCTTCGAACTCTCTGCTTCTTGCAGACTCTCGTTCTTGACCACTTTCTGGGAGAATTCACTTGGGCGGCGGGGGCCGGAAGGGATGTTCTTCTGTCCGACTGGAACCGTCAGAAACTCACTGAGAGGGCGCGACAGGTGGGTGGGGGGTCATCAGAAAGAAAACGAGTCGTTTGTTGTTGTTTCGCGTTTTCTTCTTCTTCTTCTTCTTCTTCTTCTTCTCTCCTTCGCCCACATTTTTCTTTTCTGGACCTCATGCCGTTTGTTCTCGAATGGCCTGAGTTGTCCTCAAAATAAAGTGATGTTCTTCGCTGTCCTCTCCCTACAGCACTTCTGTGGAAAGACCGACACCCTTTTTGCCATTCTCTCTCATTCTGTCTTTTTGGTTTGGCCTGTGCAGCTGGAACTCCTACAACCGCAACTCCGATTTGCCGAGGCACTGAGCCTGGAGCCGCTCGCCGAGGCTGTGGATCCGGTCAGCAATGCATTCATTCTTTCTGCAGTCATTTGGTGAGCGAGAGCCTTCGGATAGTCTGTCATTCCACGTGGAGACAATGTCCCATGCAGCCAGTAAATGTGGATAGGCACAGAAAGAAACGTACAGAGACGCACCTATTTACACGTTCAGAAACCCGCAGACGTGCAGCCATGAGCGGAGGAACAATGCGACTGCTGGATCCTCAGCTGAAAGGTGATCACCGTTGTCATTCCCTGTGCATCCTCCCTGTGGCTACAGTCTCTCCTCTCTCAATTCCCTTGTCTGTCGATGCAGGGAGTGCATGCTCTCTGCGTGGAGTGTCTGAGAGAAACACTAGGGCGCTGCTCAGACCCCTGGGAACTGGTCAACTTCGCCTGGATGGCATCCAGAGTCAGTCAGGAAGTCAGGCAGTGCATGCATCAGTCAGCAGGGAACTTCAGAAGAGAAATACGCAAAGAGATGAATGGACAGGAAGACAGCCACACATAGTCAACAGTCAGATACGCCGACAAGGATAAGGTAGCAGGACGGCAGGAAGACCGACACGTAACAATTTTGTAGAGCGACCAAAGATGACCGCAGAGCGGAGCGTAAAACTCTGTGTGTGTGTGTGTGTGTGTCTGTCTTCACAACCCACCTTCTCTGCCTGTCCACCTCCCTGCAGTCCCCGTACCTGAGTTCCGTCGTTCTGAACGGTCTGGCCTCGGCGTTTGTCTCTTCAAGCCCGACTTTCCAACAGGACAACCTCAGATGCCTCACGGTCGGTCGGTGCATCAGGGAGGGGAGGAGAGGGGAAAGGACAGCGTGGAAGGGTGGGTGACAAACAGGCACGCAAAGAGGCAGAAAGCAGGCAGGCCGGTAGAAAGACGCTCTTTCCTTCTTGTTTTTTTTTTTTGCAGATCTGTCCGCCTGTCTTCATTTTTGTGTTTTTCTCTCTTCCTGTTATCATCAGAACTTCAGCTGGCTTCTCTGGGACGCATGTCTGAAGAAGGTGACACAACGTCAAGCGCCCTGATAACCGCTTTTTCTCCGGTCGTGTCCGGCCATGCCAACAGTTTTCTTTCGACTGGCATCTTTCGAATTCTTCCTCCCTTGGCTTATGTTTGCCTTCGGTCTTCACATCATCCCGGTTTTGTCAACATTGCCACTGACTGGTCTTTTCACTTGTTGCATTTTTTCCTTCTTGCTCTTCCCCTCGTTTCGCGCGACCGTGTTGATGCAGCAAGCCTTCACAGAGATGGCCGTGATGCCCGTCCCCTTCGCACAAGCGCTTTTCGGGGCCGCGACTACCCAAGTACAGTCCCAAGGAAGCGGCGGGAGCGGTTTCTGCGCAGACGTGGCTGCTGCCCTCCCTCTGCTCTGGTTGGCCCTGGTGATTGGAGAACGAAAGGATGAACGGAAAGGGGAGGAAGCATCGGGCTCGTCCTCCGATCGGGTGGGGGACGGGGGGGGCAGAGGGGTAGAGAGAGGGGTGGTGTTCGACATCAGGCCAGAGGGGAGATTTCGATACCGCAGGGGGAAGCAAGGGCATGCGACTGCTTTTCCCTGGTTTGAAAGAAACCCCGAGACTTCCCCTGTAGACAGAGAGAAAGAAGGGGAGGGGGAAGGGAAGGACGCAAGGGAAGATCCTTCCACTTCCACAACAGGAAGGGGGGATTCCCTCTCTGACGATGAAAACCTTCAAAGAGGAGGAAAGCACAGGCTGGTTGGAGCAGGACTTCGGGTCCTTTGGCCTGCCGGCAGAGCCTCTCCGTTGACGTATGAGCAGTTGTTGGAGGGTGTGGGAGTGAAGCAGTTGGATCATCTAGAGCGTGCATTCTCCCTTTTCGTCAGCTGTCTGAGTCAAAAAATGTATGTCAGTCTGACAACTGAATTGGGAAGGTCTACGGACTTCGGTGTCGACCACGATGGGAAGCAGGTCTCTGCTCCTCCAACCCTGCACGGAGCCGAGGGTGCCCGGCAGGTCATCAGAGCGCTGGTCGGGATCGATGAGTGTGAGCGTCTGCGGGTAGAGACGCACAGACTCGCAGCAGCATCATCTGCATCTTCTTCCACGTCTTCTTCTTCTTCATTGCCCAGAGAGGGTCATAGCACAGCAGCACGCTCTGCTCAAAGGGGGGTAGCAGCGACCGATTGTGCGACCTTGAGGCGTCCAGGGGGTGTGTCTGCGAGTCTATTAAAGTCAGGAGCTCTGTTTGTCACAAAACATTTGGAGGAGACAGCATCGAAAGCAAAAGATTTGCACAGGAAACCGTGGGACTGTGAGAGGCCAAGTCGAGAGGAGCTGGTGCAAGCGATGCACGTGTGGTGGTCCCACTTGGAGGAGCATGCGGAGGATCCAGAGTATATCCAGACGCAGGAGAGACTTTTGCGGATATTGAGGGCAGAGGCACGAGCATGGCCCCTGGAAGACAAACGGTCCCTCACGCAAGTCTTCGATAAATTTCGGGAGCGAGACAAACGGCTGTTTGGTTTGACTGATTTGAAGGTGCCATGACACTAATTGAACAGAAAGCTGCACATTGCATGCATGCGTGCGCATATATCCATACATGTAGTGCTTTGAAATTAGTTTTGACAGTTTTTCTGCTCGTCAATAGATTTTAATATCATTTTATCTCCAGTCTGACATACAATAGTCATACATTGGTTGCTGCTTAGAAGTGATCGTACACACGGCCTCGGGTAGCTAGTGACCATGTTTGATTTGATTATATTTGATTTGATTTGATTTGATTTGATTTGAGCTTCAACCTCAAATATTTGATATTTGAGGTAAGATTTGAGGTTAACCTCTTAGGGTTCCTCACTGAGTCACTGACTTACTGTCACTCTGATCATTTTTCTCATGACAATAGTTATCAGAACATTTCTGATGTGTGTTTCAAAAATTTAAAAAAATATATATAAAATTATAACTTATCAGTTCCGTAAAAAAAATATGCCTGTGTGGCAGTGTATATACACTAGTCACTGAGACTCACTCTAGTACTAATAGAGATTAAGAACGTAAAATTGATAGATTTGAAATTGCATATGACTTTTTGTTGATACGATAAAGTTAGAGCACGTACCAAAATTGAGGTGACAATCACTCAGCTTTATGGCACTTCCTTTTCCTCTTCTTCATGATCACTTTCTTCAATGTGAATCGAATTGATCGGTGGTGGGAGCTGCTGAGAGCTTTTTCTCTGGCTTTTCGGCTTTCCAGAAGTGAGTACTCTTGGGCTTCTATTCGGTTGTGGAGAGATGACAACGGGGTAAGACGGAGAACCACGTACACCTTTGCTATTGCTGTTAGTGTTGGAACCGTCCTGTTTCTGGGCAGCTAAGCATCCAGAGTTGGTAAGTTCGGCTACCCTCTGTACCGCGCCAGGGCCGACAATAAGCCCCTTGTATTGGAGGTGAATATAGAGAGGTCGGTAGCCTTCCTCACCCGGAGTGATGACTTTCTCAGGAAGGGGAAGTTTCCCCCCAGCCTTCTCAGCATTTGCGTCTGCGGCCGCCTTCTTTGGTTTCAAATTGGTCCTCCCGCGTAGCAGCAAGAACTTCCTCAAGCGAAATCCCGAGCAGATTCAGGACCTTTCGAACCATCTCTCCGATCTGCTCAGCCCCGTGGTAGATTGTCGTCTCGAGATCCAAAAAGGAGGCTAAATCTATCTCAAAGTTCTCTCTCAGCCAATGGATTATGATCGCCAGGAACCCTGACTTTCTTGAATACGACCACATGTCGAGGATGATCGACACTCGTCGGGTCGCTGCTTTTCTCAACCTGTCTTTGATTGACAGAATAATCTCGTTCTTCAGTGTTGGGAGCAGAAGTCTCTGCACCTTCCCCACAGACGGGAGATGGTAGCGGGGGTCCAGTGCCTTGACCAGCTTTCGCAATGCCTTGTTTTCTATGAGATGAGGCCAGCCAGCACTGGCCAAAAAGTCAGTGGTCAGCATATCGCACTTGATTCTCTTCTTATGCGTCTCTGTATATGGTGCGACCACGGCTTCTGCTTCATCTTTGGTGGGGAAAAACGTTCGCACGTCAGGCTACTTCGTCCCCTCCGCCCCCTCCGACCACTTCTCCTGTCTTTCTTGGAGCAGTTGCACATGCTTGTCAGACGTAATCGTCAAGCCATGCTGATTGATGAGGTGGGTCTGAAAAGAACTGGTTGCCGCTGCTGCATACTCACAGCCACAAATAGTTTCTCCTTCCCCCTCGGCTCCTTGTATTTTCACCTGACACTGAATCACATTTGCCCCCTTTTGTATGGACCATATTTTTTTTGCGTACCCGGCTCTAAAAACAAATGCCTCCTTCTTCCCGTTCGACCTTGTCGGATTGTGTGACATGTCTTTACGGGGTGTAAAATGTTTGCAGACGCTCAAAAAGGGGGCTGTAAAAGATGTTCCAGCACCAAAAAAGTTAACACAGCTGTTCGGGAAAACGTTCAGCTAATCGGTTTACCTCTGTATGAAGTAAAAAGGAGTGAAACGTCAATTGCAGTGCAGCTTAAAACGTTTTTTTTTTGAGAGTAAACCATCAAGATTTAGGTTTTTTCATTTAAATCAGCATGCGTGACGGATCGGTACTTGCAAAAGTTTTTTCGAGACCTTCATATTTGAGGTTGAAAGTCATATTGATCAAATATTTGATCGTATTTGATAGGGTCTTTAAATACTAGGTCCTCCCTGACTGGATATTTGATTTGAGCTTAAGCCCTACCTCAAATCAAATCAAATCAAATCAAATCAAACATGGTCACTACGGGTAGCCCCTAATGAGGATCATTGTAATGTATCATTTTTTAATCAAGTGTTCATATGAATTGAATTTAAATTATTCAATATTATTATTGTTATCTGGACTATGTTCTTTTAATTTTTTATATAATTAGGATTAGGATTAGGATTTATGTTCTGGGTTGCCCCGCGGTTCATAATTGTTCACTGAAAGTTGACTGCAGTCATGAGTCACATGGACAACTGTCGGGCCAGTGCCTAGGCCAGTGCCGGCCATTGATTTACAACTTTACTTACTTTGAATTCTAAAAAAGAACTGGAAGTCTTTAATTGACAATTTAATTGACCAATTAAATTAAATAAAAATTTGGGGTTCGAATTTATATATTTAAATAAAATTTTCTAGTATTTTACTATCCGGAATAAAACTTAATGAAACTAAAAATTATAATTCTGCAAGAGCTAAAAATTTAAGACAGGTCCTGATAGCCAGTGATAGGAGTTTAAGGGAATTTAGACAGAAATTTGGAGGAATTCAAACAGGAATT
>JAHBMJ010000322.1:0-32500 GCA_018398765.1 Chromera velia | reverse complement strand
CCTGACGGAAAGAAAGCTGGCCAGAAAAAAAAAGATGCACTGCATCTCTGTGTGGTTTTCACAATATTAATGGTTAGGCACTTGTGGAGAGGGATCAACAGCAGCTGCTGCATAATTCTCCCTCCCATCTCTTCCCCGCCTCTGCCCTGGTGGTCGCTGTTTCAAGGCTCGATCTTTAACCATCCCACGACTCTCTACTATAGCGAAACAAGGGTGCGAAGTGGGGTAATTAAAAACAAAGCAAACCCATTTCCATGTCTATAGTTGGGAAGTCATAGTCAAGAGTCGACCGCAGTGATTTAAGCGAGATGCATGAAGTTGCCCGGCCATCAATAGTAGTTGTAACTTATACTCCATTTCCAATAGTATAATTATCATACAACACAGCAAAAATAATGATTCTCAAGCACTAGCTATATACATAATTGCCGTTCGCAGGGGCGACTTCTGGTAGAACGGTGACAGTGCTCTACCTAGGGCACCAATTAAATCACTATCACTATCACTATATCTGTAGCAGTAACTAAGCTGTTAGCTTAAATAACCTAGTAAATAACAATTTTAAGATGATAATAATCCGATGATATATCACAGTATTAATCATTATCACTAAATAATACCAGAAAAAAAATATGTTAGGCTTCCCCTATGTTAGAAAAAGTCAATACTCCGAAGATGCATGTTTAGATTAATTTAAATCTGGATTCTTAGATTTATATGCCACAGTGTTATAGGTGTGCATAGGTTACACAATATTGTCAAAACGATAGTACCACACTTTTATATACTGTAAATTTTCTGCACTAATATGCAGAATTAAGCATTAAAACCGATTCTCATTGCAAGCTTAGCCAAGCTAAGCCCTAGGCTAAGCCCCACAGCCATCTTCGCGATGACAAAGGGCCGCCATTCCTTCCGAGCCCCTGAACCCCCCACATGCGTGACATGATGCGTCTTCATTCTCACACACGTTGTCTGACATGCAGCAAGGACGTAGGCTTGTGCGTCGACGGATCTTTGGATGAATGAGGTTAGGAATGATCTTTCGAATCAAGCCCGATCAATCAAACTTTTTCTCTCTGCCAGCCCTCGGGTCTAGCACGCACCGATTTAGCTTGACGTGCCTCGTGACTTTGCTCACTCCAACATGGAATGTCATGAATGCATTAAATTCAATTTCGTCATCCAAATAAGGTTGACACATGCATACACCACGTGCAATCACCTCTGCGATAAGCGCAACACACAGAAGACACATCGGACCGCACTGAAATGCTGCTTTTCTGCTTGGACCCTTAATTGCTTACGGATGACCGAATTCGGTCAGACGGTGCCGGTTTTTTTTTTTCATGTGAAGAAAAAGAAAGAGGTCTACATATTCACCGAGAGAGAAGAAAGACTTAGTCATTTTTCTTCGCACGCACATCCCATCGAGACCACGTAGATGCACAGTCTGACACACAATCGCGCGCAGTCCAGTCACATCCAGTCAGCCTGTTTGCTCTTGTTCAAAAGGCCTTTACGGTCCTCGTGGGAGGGTGATTCTCGACAGGCCATGTCGTCTTTTCTTTCCTTTTTCTCTTCCTTCTCGACAGACACACAGATACCCGCATAGCAACGGAAATGTTCTTTCGATAGAAAAGTAAAGAGATGAAGAAAGAGCAGCTCATGCAAGGAAACTTTGTTTGACTTTTTTCTGTAAGGGAGGGGACTGGAAAGAAGAGTAAGGAATTGCAAACAAGTATAAGTCTAGGTCGTTCAAGGTGGAGGGCACAATGTGCGGTCATCTGCAACCACTGCTGAGTTGCTTGGGCCGCTGATCTCCTGCGAAGCAAATGAAATGAAGAGGCAGCGAGAGCGAGGGAATTGCAAAGCCAGGTCTATTCGTCTGTTCGTGTGGGGATTTCGTCCGGGTCGATCTGAGACAGTCTGTCCAGCACCCCGCCTCCATCGCATGAAAGAAAGGTGAACCCCGCCCCCCCCTCTCCTTTTCTCCTTGCTTCTCTTGGAGGAAGATGGGACGCTTGAAACCCCGGTGAATGTCCCAGATCTTTTCTTCTTTTGTGCCCACTTCTTCTTTCTGTTTTCGTCATACCTCTCGTCTCAGGGAAGAAAGAGAAAAAAAAAACGGATGAGCTGTCAGAGATTTTTGTTGCATTTCAAGCACGCACTGCCTCTTCCTGTCGAACCCCCAGGAGAAGCTGGCAAAGGAAAGAATCACTTGGGAGTCCTGTCGGAGCCCTTAAACTGGCTCCAGCCGCTTCCGTCGCTGCGTGTGTAGCTGGAGTATCCCTTGGAGGAGTTGTGGTAAAATCCATTGCCGCCGTCTCGTCCTCCATCGTTGTAGTAGCGTCCTCCAGACTGGTTGGTGTAGGCGTAGGAGCCATCATTGTAAGAGCGGTAGTCGTTGCCGCTCCGGTTGGTCCCGGTGTGAGTCACCTGCTTGTTAGGCATTCTGCTGGTCAAGGGAGAAGAAAAGTGAGTTCGACGGGACTGCAACGACTAACCGAAGGATCTGTCGGTGCCCAAGTTGTTGGTTGGGTAAATTCAGCTCTTGAATCTCTTGAGGCTTCTGGGTCTCTTTTTGGACGAGTTGGGAGATGATGGGAAAATGCTGCTGACAGGCTCAGACAGAGCTATGAAGAGATTCTTTCATTGGGCAGTTTCAGATTCGATCAACCAACAGCCGCACGAATTAGTTCGGCTCATTTTTTTTGTGCTGGGTCTTCGTTTTTTGTTAATTTTTGTATACGTGCATGTGCGACTCTGCGGCGGGCGGCCCGCCCGCGCCCGGCCGCGACCGACTGACCGACCATGCACCGCCGGCCCCGGCCAAATGTAATCGGTTCGGTGGAGAAACGGTGCGGTCCGAACTTGTCGGAACAACACATGCGGCCGCTTTCTCCGTATATTGTCTTTGTGTGACATGGAAGTGCAATCCTCCAGCATTTTCCGTGGAATTTCTTGATCTGGCGATCCTCTTTTCGTGGACGGAAACGCTTTCTGCAAGCGCAGGAAGGCTCCCTGAGGAGTAACCCAAAGCCGATTTTGGTGAATCTTTGTCATCGCTCGCGATGGTGAAGCTTCAGAGTGAGTTGGCCCCCTGGTGCGCAGTTTGCACTTCCTTGCTAGCGTGGACTCATATGTTGACGTTGGGTGTATGCATTGTGTGCAGAGACGAGTAAACGGAAGCTCAAGAAAACAGAGCGAACGGTGAGTAGTGTATCCATCCATACTTTTGCTCCCCCTTTCCATAGCACCTTTTTGTCGTTCGTAACGCGGACCTCTTCTTTCTCCTTGTGTCTGCAGATCGCGAAGAAAGTGAAGGAGCACAACAAGAAGGTGAAGCGTGCCATCAATAAGGGGGGTGGACCTGCAAAGTGTCAGTGACCCCCCTGTCTGAGTTACGTTCGCTTCATCTTTTGCCTCACTGTGTGTAGATTGCCTGACCTTCTTGCCCACCTGCCCCCCCTCTCTCCCGATGCAGCAAAGAAGGAGAAGCCTGTGGAGATTCCGAACAATTGGCCTTTCAAAGCGCAACTTTTGAAGCAGATGAAGGAGAGGAAGATTCAGCAGGAAGAAGAGAGGAAGCAGAAGAGGGAAGAGGAGAAGCAGAGACGGGCTGCAGAGCGGGAGGCAGCCAAGAAAGGGTGAGTGGGACCAGAGTGAGCCTCTCTTGCTTGTCAATTTTAGTTGTTCTTCCTCACCCCCCCCTTCCCCCAGCTCTTTCGCATTCGCTTCAACTGTTCCCCCCCTTTTATGCTCTGCCTCGCTTCTCTTCAACCCAAATTCCCCTTTGCGACTTTTACCTTTTCATTCCATCTCATTCGTCCCTTCTCTCAGGGTCCCCTGTTCCAAGCTTATCTCTTCCCTCCACACGCCCATGCAGACTGACCTATGAGGGCATTGCAGCCGCAGCCTCAGTTCAGCAGTCTTCGTTTGAGGCCGCAGGGGCAGGGGGGGCAGCGCAAGGACAGGGGCAGGCAGAGATGGAGGACGACAGGGAGAGGGGCGGCAGGAGGGCGTTTATGAAGGAACTGAACCGGGTGGTGACGATGAGTGACGTTCTGCTTGAGGTGCTGGATGCCCGTGATCCGGATCCCTGTAGGAATCTGGAACTGGAGAGAACCGCACTGGCTGCAGGGAAACGCGTGGTTTTGGTCCTTAATAAGATTGATCTTGTCCCGAAGTCAGTCACTGCGCTGGAAGTGATTCCGCATCTGCATCTGCATAACAGCACAAACAGGGCAATTTCCAACTTTCATGCTATGTGCGTTCGAAGCATTCAAGTCTCGGCCTGTCTTCGTTTGAGAAGGAAGCAGCTGCAGAACCAACGTTTTCCCTCCGACCCCGCAAGCATTCATCTATCTTGGCTCTTCGGAGCGCTGTGCCCAGACCGTAGGACAATACAATTGCCATACTTAGAGGGCGCTTGTGTCTCTGTTTGTCAGCGTGCCTGCTTAAACGTCCAAATTGCTGATTCCTCATGTCAACAGGGGTGTGCTTTCCAAATCTTATTCCATGACTTCCTGAACTGAAAAGTTCACATGCTCACGCATCTTTTGCATGGCATGTTGCAGGGACGCACTTCTTGCTTGGATGAAGCATCTGAAGGACTTCCTTCCTGTCGTTGCATTCAAGGTGGGTGGGCCGACGCACAGACTGAGAAAGAGGGAAAAAGAGAGGGAAAGAGGATCCGGAAGCCAGCGACAACCAAACTGAGGGCCTGGTTAAGCAAGGATGTAAATAGGACTCTGTCTTGATTCAAACACCGTTCATTGAAGCTGCTTGGTTGCGTTGGTCTTTCTTTTTTTTTTTTCCTCCATTCCATCTCTTTTATGTCGTCTTTCAGCCCCGAATGGATTTGCGCCAACACAGTCATGCAACGAGACCCCCCTTGACTTTCTGCAGGCTGCGACTGGGGGAAAAGACGTACGCCAAGCGAAGGTGGCAGCGACGGATGCAAAGCCCGGCCAGCTGCACTCGAGTGGGACTGCCGTGGGTGCAGACAGCCTTCTGCAGTTGCTGAAGAATTTTGCGAGACAGGGATCCTCCTCTTCTTCCAAGGCTGCAATCTCCGTGGGAGTGGTGGGAATGCCCAACGTCGGGAAGTCCTCTGTGATCAATTCGATGAAGAGAGCTGCTGCGACGAAGGTTGGTTCGTTGGTCGGTTGGTTGGTTGGTTGTTTCGAGGGAAGGAGAGTCGGGCTCTCCCCCATAATTCCAGTCTCGTCCACCTGGAGCCAGACAGAGAAGTTGCAAGGAGGACCAGGACACGAAGTCAAATCAACTTAGAGAGAAGCAACGAGGGAGGCGGGAGTCGGATACTCATTGTTGGCGGACTCGATGATGAACCCGCAGAACAGTGTTTATTGACGTCTTCGCACTCTTTCACATATCAACTAATTGAACTTACTGATGCAGGTCGGAGGCGAAGCTGGAGTTACGAGAAGCCTCCAGGAAGTGCAACTGGACTCTAAGGTCAAATTGATTGACTCTCCGGGGGTCGTGTTTGGGCCATCTGACTCTGACCCCGCTTCTGTTTTGAGGAACGCCGTGAAGATCCAGAGCGTCAGGGATCCTGCAGCTGTGGTCGAGGCGCTCCTCGCAAGGTAGGAAGGAGAAGAGAGGGAGGGAGTCTGACAGGCTGGCTGACACAAAGGGTGTGTCCGTCACGCTGTCAACACGGGTTCTCTTTTTGAATTCATGCCCGAGGGTTCAATTTGATGGCGTATATCGAAGCCTTTTCTCTTTGTGTGAGTGTGGGTGCATGCATGCATTCATTCATGCATCAATGTTCTTTCGATTTCATGCATGCCTGTATGCAGGTGTCCTCCCGGTTCGTTGATGCGTCACTTCCAGATTCCCTCCTTCAGCGGTGTGGATGACTTCCTGGCTGCTGTGGCTAGACAGAGAGGGAGACTGTCTAGTGGAGGGAGACCGGACTACAAGGCCGCTGCACAGCTGGTACTGCAGGATTGGGTCTCAGGGAAGATCAGATACTACGCTCTTCCTCCTCAGAAGAGACAGGATGAGGTCGGTCTGAGAGGTCCGAGCCGGGCTTTGCTTCCTTCAATCCATCGGTTGAGAGAAATGTTTTGGGGGGAAGTTTTTGTTTTTTGGTTATCGGGGGTTCCAGTCTGTGTTCTACTGTCTGAGTGGTGTAGATACAAGAAGTGTGTGAGAAAGAGGAAAGGGAGGGTTTCATATCAGGTTTTGGTGGGATTTAGTTTGACTGTGCTCACCGTCTGACCGTTCTCCACAGACTTTTTTCTGCACTATCTGCGTCCCTGTGTGTGTACACAGCAGATGTTTTGTCTGTCTGAGGTAAGCAGTCGATCAATCGATCCACCCACCCATCTTCCTCCCTCTCCTCTCCCCCCTCTCTTGCAGCATGCCGAAGCTGCCATCGTCTCTTTCATGGGACCCTCAATGGATGTGAACGCTCTGGAGCTGATCGGAAAGCAAATGCAGGACCTCCAGATGGCAGACGCAGACGGAGTGACACTGGGGGAAGCAGCAAGACCGACTGACGTCGCCATGCAGCCGTGAGTAGAGACAGTAGAAGTTTTTGTTTTTCCTTTGTACCCTTTTTTTCGCTTCATCATGACAACGGGACAGTAAAATGCGGTGTCCTGTCACGGTCTCTCTTCGCCCAGCCTACCTCTTTCACAGAAACCAGTCCTCACCCATTCTTTACTCCTCCAGCAGCTGCTGCTGCAAACTTCCTTGAATGCTCTCTTCTGAGGAGGGAATTTCATCTTCCTGCATTCCTTCCTTCTCTCCACATGCATGCAGCGCTGCTGCCGCCTCTGGCTTTGGCTTTGGAGGAGACGAGATGATGATGGAGGATGCCGAGGGACCTGAGGCGGCCTCGTCCTCTGGGGGTGTGATGATGATCGATGAGGGGGGGGCTGCCTCAGCAAAGAAGAAGGGACTGGGGATCAACCGCTCGGGAGACGACTTCAAGGTCAGACAGACGGAGGTGCAAGAGCGGGGTTGTGTGCTTGTGGCTGTCCTCATGTGCTTCCCGTCTGCTACTCTCTTTGCTCTGGGTCTAATCTCGCTGCACAGGGTCTGCATGTGCTTTGTCTGCGTGCATGTGTCGTTTGTGCATGTGTGGGGGGTGCTGAATGTGTGAATGTGTGTGTGCGAGTGTCCGTGTAATTTCTCTTTTCATTCATGTGACCAGGCGTGGGTCTTGCTCTCGGGCTCCGGGCTTCCACCTGTGTCCAAAATGCGCGACCTCTGACTGATTTGCGTGCTTGCAGGTTCGTCGTCGACGTGCAGTCGTGAAGGGAGGGGGTGAGGGTCTGTCTGCGGAATCCCTGAAGGCGGCACAGAGCGAACTGCCAGTCCCTGCAGGGAACGCACGAAAGAAGCAGAAGGAGGTGAGTCTGTGTGGCTAGGGGATATGGGGGATAATCCGCTCTGCAGAAACGCGTACATGGTTTGGGAAACGGTTGTCGAAGCATGTTTGCGTGGCTGGCCACGAGGACGCACTTTTGTTGTTCGAGGCAGTTTGACGGTCTTGTTTTGTTTCTCTTTTCCTCCCCCGATGAGAACAGTTTTTGATCATGCCTCTCTTGCAATTGCTTTCTGTGTCGATCTGCCTGACCATCATACCCGCGCAGGATGCAAAACGTCAAATGAAGCTGAAGAAGAAGGGGCTGGTGATGGACATTGACGATGTCACAGAGGAGTGGCCTGAGGAAACCCAAGTGGGGGGGCAGTCGTCCAACGCAATGATGATGAGGGATGACGACGAGGAGGAGTACAATTTCAATGAGCATTTCGGTTGATTGTTTTCAGCATCTGCCGTGCGTAGAAAGTAGTAGAAGGTTCATCTATGTGCCTGGACCTGTGCATTTGAACAGTGAATTAATTATTATGCGACTGCTGATGTATGTCAATAAAATAGGTTACATCTAGTTATAATTTTTTCTTAAGATTCCTGGTTTACAGTAAAAGTAAGCCAAATTGAATTTTATTCTGTACTTCATATGATATAGGTTTCATTATACGCTTTCATAGAAATGAAAATCACTTAAAATTACTGCTTCATACGGTTAGAAGTATTAAACTACTTCAGTTTTTATTTTATTTTTCAAAGGAATCACAGGGATTATCACACATTAGTAGATATAAAAAAAATTAGTACTTGTGCTTTGATAATCGCTATAGGATAATCGAACGATTTTTTTATAGATTTTTTCTAAATGAAGAAGCAAAACTTTTAATTTAAAATCAAATTTAGACTTTTTGAATCTTTGAGAGATTATATATGCTGGTGATCCAGGTCCTGTCTCAAAGTTCTAAAACTTATTGGAACGTAGCTTAAGACAAATTTTAAGTCAAATTATTCTTCAAGCTGCATTGACTTCATGACAAAGTTTATGTTATTCTCAGAAGGTCTGCTAGAAGCTAGGCTAGAAGGTCTAAAATTAATTTATATCTTGTGCTTGTTCTTTTCTGTGCATTCAAAATTATATTTGTTCCGACGAACAAATTTTGAAAAGAAGTTAGACTAGAAGTTAAAGCATGTTATCTAAATGTGTGTAGCCTTCACTGGCCCTTCAGCAGCCTTAAAGATGGAACAATGCATATAAACAATACATGAACTAAACATATTTTATTATTCATTATTATTCATTATCTTGAGGCTTCAGGGGTATTTATCACATTCTTGATGTAGTATCTTGATCTGGTATTTTTTTCTCAATACTTGGATTATATGCTGCACCTATAATTAAGGACCGCTTTTCTCTCATTTGAAAGTACTTGAAAGAAAAGATATCAACTTTTTTTTTAAATAGTATGTAAGAATCGGATCTGTCTTCTTCTCGCCTTCGTCTGACGTCTGAAAGAAAGTGTTACAGTGTGTCATGAGTGTGACAGTTGTGCAACACTGCAACACCTCGCATACGGAGCGTTGACATTTTTTTTTTCCCCAAAAAATTAATTGGTAATACGCAGTTTCGATCGATCCGGCCCGCGCTGCACTCGACATGCATGCATGCATATGCTTCAATGCAGGTAAGTCGCCTCGCGGTGAGGTTGGTATAGGCCCGGAATGATAGGTAAAGCACCTGTATTGAGCTCGATTACCCCATTCAATGAGATGCTTTGGCAGGAGCTGTCAATAACCCTTCAAGTATCATCCATCGTTTTTTTTTACCCCCCCTTTCTGTGCTGCTCCTGATTCGTAGAAACATGAAGTTCCTTAGCCTTGCGTTTCTTCCCATGGTCGCCCACAGTGTCATCGACAAGTTTGGAAACCTCGGCGACATTGGCAAGTTTGACCTTGGTGGACTGGACCTTCTTGGTGGCGGTACGTCTTGTCTCTTTGCCCATTTTCGACCAACCCTCCCATTTCTTTCTGTTGTTCAAAACAAATATTAAGGTATACATGTTGCACAACATCTGCACGACGTGTGAACGACTGACCTGAGCTTCTGCTGTCCTCCCACGCGGAACACATATTTCCTTGAGCTACACTATTTGTGGTTCCAACCTTTTCTGTATGCTTTCTCATGGACCAGAGGTGGGACGGAATGACTGCTTCATGCAGGCAAAAAAGTGGGCAGCTTGAAGACTCCGTGGTCTCGTGGCGGCGCACTTCCCAAGAAGGGACCCTTCAGTGCCTCCGTGCCCATTTGCCTCTTCGTCGACGAGTACACAAACACCACAGTGGTAGAAGTTGACGGCATCTCTGTCGACCTGGTGTGTCAGCGAGTCGAGGACGGTGGGGGGGTTGAATCCACTGCCTCGTTTCTGACCTTCAACGTGGATAGAGATAGTGACATCTCCGTTGCCACTGAGTTCAACACAAACTTCCAGCCGCCCATCGATAGCTTCACTTTGTGTGACAGAGAAATGGGGGGGCTCTCAGAAGACTTCTATACTTTCACCACCGGCATGCCTGCGGACGATCTTGAGCGCCAGATGCCCTACGAATGCCTCCTCCTTTCGGAACTTGACGATGAATTGAGCACCCGTCCTGAGACCAGTGCGTCGGAGTGGATGCTCGTGAAGTTTGAGAACGGCATTTCCATCAACTTCTCAAGTGCAAGTGTTGGTCTGTTCGCCTCGAACACCATCGAACTGAGTAAGGGATTTAAGTCCCTCTGTGGAGTCTGGGGAACTTTCGACATCATTGTGCCTGAGGGCGTTCCTTTCTCTATTGCCGGTTACGACGACGGCAAGAAGAATATGAAGGAGAGATACTACACCCCCGAGGAGTAAGTGATATGTGTTCGCTCACTGCGTGCCCCTTTCCTGAAACATAGGGGGTGAGTGAGTGAAGTCTTTTCGCCGAGTGAGTGTCCTTTTGCTGAATCAGATGGGGGGAGCAGAATGGATTGCAAAGTCGCTGTTGTTGTTGTTATTGTTGCTATTGTTGCTGCTGCTAGAAAACAAAAAGAAGAGAAGACGAATGGGGGAGAAGGAGGAAAAGAGAATTCAAACTGAACGAAAGTCTCGTTGTATGATCTGCCATTCGTTCTCTGATCGATCTGACATTCGTTCTCTTGATGTTTTCCCCTTTGTCACTCCATCTCTTCGGTATACTAATTGTCCTTGCAATTCTCTCTATATATCTGTTTATCTATCCCCAAGAAAGAATGGAAGAAAGACAATGAGGAGAAAGAAAATGCAGCAGCACTGTATTTATGATCGGCACCGCCATGCATCCGTGAGGAACAGGGGGTGACTGATGAGAAATCGAATGTGAAAGATGCACAGATTGATCCAGCACTGGGACCAGCAGTGATCGAGCAAAATTGAGACAGCTGGGGAACCTAATCATTGGCAAGCAGAAGTACAATCAAACAGGACAACTGAGTACCATGCAGTACATACCAAATGCTGCTGCTGCAATCAATGCTACTGATCAGAATTCAGTTAAATTCATGGGTCAATTCAGTAACAGAGTCATTCAAATATTAAAAAAAAATGTTTGAAATAATAATAATTATATATATAAGTCATATATACTGCGTTTTATAGTTGTGAATTTTAATTTTTTATTCTGAAAGATCTTGATTCTGTCACTTGAGGTTAGACTACTAGAAGTCATAACTAGGCGCCGCACATAAAAAAAAAGAAAAAAAAAAATAGGCGTCCTGAACTTTTTTTTTTTTTTTTAGGTCAAAAGTTAGGTTCACATTTTGTGTGGAAAAGTAAGTTTCAGAGTCGAAAGTGATTCTTTTCCTTTTGGAGGCACTTGAAATAAAAAAATAAAAAAAAACTAGGTGTGATCTGTAAAGTTATTTTTATAATAAAGTCTAACCGCAAACTTTAGATTTTAAAACTTCTTTGGTTTTAAAACTTTAAGAATAAAAAGTTTAAACACACTGATGTGTTCTTTAAGAAATTAAGATTGTTTAGCCTTTAAAGACATTTTTCAATCTATGTCAAAAAAATTTTAAAGTGGGTTTCAAAAGTTATATTTTAGAGTCCACAGACTCAAACTAGACTTTAAACTTTATTTCACTTTAAAACTTTACAGATCACACCTAGATAAAAAAATTAGGCCTTCCCAACTTTTTTTTTCTTTTTTTTTTTCTATATGCGGCGCCTAGAGTCAGAACTACAGCCTAGCTGATTTTAAGCTGAGCTAAGTTGATAAGTAAGATCAAACTGTCTTTATGCACCCGACAGACCTTTTAAGATCTTTGTTTCTTCTGGCTCAACAGGAAGCTAGGGGCTCAAGCCGTTTCTTACCCAAAAGCCTGTACGTAGTTTTACTTTCGTGTGCAGGGACTCGCCGGTACAATTAATTTCAGTGTGCGCATTGATCCTGTATCGGTATGCTGCCGTACACATGCATTGACGCACGATAAGGGCAAAAGAAATAAAAGAAAGAAAAAAGAAAATGAGAAAAAAAGAAAAAAAAGAAAAAAGAAAAAACTGTATGTAAGTGCCTTGACGCATGTTGCTGCGAAGAGAAGTCACTGTATCATGCTGTACATATTACAACTCACTTATTGTTATTGGCAAAGCCGAGTATAGGCATTGTATGGCAATACATGCCCGCTGCCTACAACAATCCTCTTGTTTCTCTGTTCTTAGAACTGAATTTTTTCAATTGATATTAAACAATAATTTAGAAAATTTGAAAGAGTTTAAATTTTGGTATCTACAAATTAACACATCAATTCAAATGTTTATAAAACGTTACTCTGTATGCATTGTTAGTAGTAGTACTTTGTTACAAACCTTTTTTCCTTTCATGCATTCATTTTTACATGCATCGATCCGTCAGAGTGTTATAGGTATTACTACAAACAAATAACGAGGCTCATAAACTCAAGACAGAGAAATCTGCCAGTTCAGTCTTAGTCTGTTCACTTCGTGCATTGAAGACTCACACAACAATCTGGCTATGACGTCATCAAATAATACTGTTATATGACAGTATGCAGCCTTTCCAATTTCAGTGGCAGCTAGGCATAGGGCGGTCCCATGACTAAGCCTTAAGGCCGGGCCGCACGCACTACGTGCTATCCACGAAAAGTGCGTCCGCGCCACCACTACTTCATACAAGTGCTACAAATGCCCGCCCCTAAGAGACGTATGCCCACACACGTTCATTAAAGTGAACACCTCTCTTTGAAGGCCCTGTCAAGTCGGTCATTCACCTCATCTCAATCAGTCAGTCTGACTCGATCCAGGGACCTCGACAAAAGAGCAAAAAAAGATATGCCATTCGATTAACCGATCGATCGCGAACACATCAATGGACATAATGTTCGATCGATTTATGTGCAACGAAAGTATGATATACGAACACTGGCATGCCACGCGCACGCTTTCTTTACAGTCCGGACTTGAATGCACTTCTTTTCAATCTGCTCCGTCTTGCTCTTCTTATTTTTCTCCTCATCTCTCCATTTTCCCCTCATGGACTTATGCATGCATTGCGCACCACACGCAGAGAATCAGACGAAGGGAAGAAAGAAAAGGGAAGAACATCAAAAACATTCAGAGCAAAGGACGTCATACAGTGTCTTGTCTGCTCAACATACACAAAGCGCTTTTCTTTTTTTTTTTCCTCCTTCTACCCCTTTTCAAATACAGACTGTCACTTCCTTGCTTACTTCTTTTTGAAGTCCTGGATAGCAGCTTGTGCCCTCTTGAGATTTGCTGCAGGCTTCTAAGACGCGTTCTCCTCTGTATCTCCTCTCCAGTGCACTAAGTAGTAAACTTGTCGCCCCTCTCTTCTCTTGTCGATCACCTTTTCCACTTCATACTCCTTCTCCTCAAAACTTGGCAAACGCATAGATAGCGGGCTCCGCTTTCCATCCTTAAACTCATATCACTTCAGGAAGGAGACGTGCAGGACTGGATGCCTTTGAATCCCTTTGGGGAAGACAAGCTCATACGCCACTTCTCCCACTCTGCGCTCAATCTCGAACGGTCCGTAAAACACGACCGCCAACTTTCTCTTCTCCCCCCCTAGAAGTTTTTCCTCCTGGAAAAATTTCCAGTGCACAAGCACCCAATCTCCTTTTTTGAAGATTTCTTCTTTCCTCTTCAGATTCACAAGTTGGGCCGCTCTTTCTCTGGCTTGATTCAGTCGGTCCTTCACCTCTTGAAAGATCGCTGTCCTGTCCTTCCACGTATCACTTGCCTGTTTCGATGCATGATAGGGATTCAGGAGAGCCGGGAAAGTTCGAGGCTGTCTGTGGCCACCCTCACACTATCAGGCTACCTGATAAGGAGCACGACCGAGCGAAGGGTGCATACTCGTTCTGTAGGCAAACTGCATCTCCTTCAGATGTTTTACCCAGTCCTCCTGATGATCCACCACAAAACACCGAAGCATCTGCTCAATCGTTCTGTTGTCTCTCTCCGTTTGGCCATCTGTTTGTGGGTGTGCAGAGGTAAAAAAGAGAAGCTTTGTATCTGCGAGGAAGTGGAATGTCCTCCAGAAAGCAGAAAGAAAACGCGAGTCTCGATCAGAGACGATTGACTTCGGAAGTCCGTGCTCACACACCACTTCATCGTAGAACAACTTCGCCGTCTCCACTGCTTTCCTGGTGGGCAAGAACCACACGTACTGACTGAGTCGACAAACAACTGTCAGGATGGCATCCACTGTCATCCCTCTGAAGTCTATCGGAGGAAGAGCAGTGATCCAATCCATCGACAAGTCGTCAAACACATCGTCTAGAACCGGGAGAGGTTGCAAAAAACCAGCAGGCTTCTGATTTGAATGCTTGCTCCGCTGACAGGAGTCGCATGACCTCACGTACTTCTGAACAGAAACCAGCATGTGCGGCCAAAAGAACCTCTCAATCAGTCGAGCATATATTTTGTCGACCTCCAAATGCCCATACAGTCGGCCGTCATGATGCTTATGAATCATCTTCCTCTGAAGTTTTTTTGTTGGAATCGCGAGACGCTCACCCCAGTACAGAAGTCCATCCCACAAACTGAAGTGTGCAAGTCGCATGCGAAGGTGTGGTACGGGAGGGCGGGAGGGTCTCGAGTCCGACAAAAAGGGCAAGAGCTCCGAAAAAAAAGAATCCTGAGCATACGCTGACCTGATCTGTGATAAAATTTCTTCATCTGGTCTCACTTCCATCATTGTTCTGACTGCTTCCCCTTCACTTTCTTCTTTTATCTCAGACCTCACAGGTCGTTAAGAGAGAGCATCAGCTACGACATTCTTCGCACCCGGAAGATAACTAGGTGTGATACTAAGACCATCAAGAAAAAGAATCCATCTCTTCAATCGGTCAAGTGCATCCACCAACACTGTTCCTGAGTTGATTGTCTTCAGACTCTCATGGTCGGACCAAACCTTGGTGGTGTGACTGATGTAAGGGTGAAATGCCTTCACACCAAAGACCACCGCCAGAAGCTCCTTCTCTCGGATCGGATAGTTGAGCTCAGCAGCTGGAAGCTTCCAAGAAGCAAGGGAGACGATGCGCAGTCCCACTGCTCTTGGATCTTCCTGCATTAAAACAGCTGCTAAAGTTGTCTCAGTGGTAATACTATCTGTGAACAACTCAAAGGGACGAAGAGGATCAGGCATGTAGAGGGTAATCACGTCAGCCACCCTCTTTTTCAGCAGAACAAACGCTGTCTGCTGAGGATCCGCCCACTTAAACTGAATGTCCTTTTTCAGCAGAGTAGTGAGAGGAGCCAAAATCGCACTGTATCTAAAAATAAAGCGTCGGAACCAGTTGCAGCGCCCGAGAAAAACTCTCAACTCATGCTTGTCTCGAAGCACAGGCCACTTCTGCACTTTATCTGTTTTTTCCTTCTCTGGCCTCACTCCGTTCTACGAGATCTCTTACCCAATATACACCGTCTACGGCACAAAAAATTCACACTTCACAATCTTTACATAGTACTTGTGCTTCCTCAACTGAGAGAGAACGTCAGTCAGGTCTCTTTCATGTTCCTTCTCATTGTGTGAGTAGACCAAAATGTCGTCCATCTAAGCAAAAGCACACCTGTCAAGCAACGGACGAAGAACAACCTGCACTGCCCGCTGGCTTGTCGACGGAGCGTTGCACATCCTGAAGCTCATCACAAGCCACTCGAAGTTTCCATACCGAGTGGTGAAAGCAGTCTTCAGAATATCGGCCTCTTGCACTCGAATCTGATGAAAGAATTGTCGAAGGTCGAGTCAAGAGAAGATGCGCGCTCCGTAAATTCGATTAAACAGCTCCTCTGCAATGCTTATCTTTGATTGTCAGAGAGTTCAGGGCTCTGTAGTCAATGCACATTCACAGAGTCCCGTTTCTCTTGGCAACAAAGAAAGCAGGAGCAGTATACGGAGAAATGGAGGGTCGAATGAATCCTTTCTTGTCAATAAGATAGTCATCCAGCTATCTCCTCATTTCATCCAACTCTCCATAACTCAGACGATAGGGTGGATGGGCGGGTGGGTGGAGCATACCCCGGCTCGAGATCTATTGTGAATTCAATGGACCTTTTGGGAGGCAGCTCCAGGATTTCGTTTGAAAAAACATCCCTAAATTGCGAAAGTACCCACCTTGCTACAGAGTGTAGAGATGGATCCTTCATCACCTTCTCATACACCCTGTAGTTATTCTCCTCAGCTGCGGTCTGAGAATTGAGACCCTCTAGAACTGATTTAATAGGGACCTGAAGAAAAGCTTCATTCAGGTCCCTGCATACCATAAAGAGGGAGTGATGATTCTCAAACGCCCTTCCAATCAAACGCTCTTTCAACTCATCAAAATCTATCTCTTGTTATTCTTCAGAGAAAAAACACTGCTCTTCAGAGAAAACACATGGATCGGAGGGAAGGGGACGAGGCGCAAGCTTGAAGATGTGCACTATGGCACCTCCTTGAATTGCTCGTTCAGCTCCCCTGGCAGAAATAGGAGGAGGCACGAACCCACCATATGGATCTTCCCCCCCAGTCCCCCAAAGTGTAAGCAACTGACCTCTGTAGGGGAAAGTCATACTCTTCTCTTTCCAGTCGATCTGAGGGTTGTGGGCCTCCAACCACTTCATGCTAAGGAAGATGTCGTATTCGTTGTCAAGCTTAGCGAGGGTGAACTTCATCTCCTCGTCGTAATCCTGAATGCTCAGCTTGAGTGGAGCTGTACACTCTGTCACCTGACAGAATGCTTCCTTTCTATCCACCTTCACTGCTCCTTTACACCCTCTCAGATGCTTCAGGGGCCTGACCAGGAAGTGCCGGGTATGGCAGAAGTCTGAAGAAATGAAGAGTTCATGTGCCCCGCTGTCCAGTAAAACTCTCACCAACGTCCCCTCCAAGATCCCCTGAAACCAAATCATTCTCGGCTGAGGCTCTTGAACTTCATCGACAGCCCTGACAATAGTGACTGCATACGGCGCGTCGAGATCCTCTCCTTCAACCACCTGCAGTGAGGGATGATTTGGGGGAAAGAGCATATTGTACACAGGACCATTCTCGTAGCTACCCTCATCAGGGTAAATGAAGGAAGCACGCTGTCTGCCTCCTCTGCCTCCTGATGGTAGAGCAGAACAAGAACCTTATGACTGTATCTGCGGTCGACTACCACCTGTACGACCCTGTGGCCACCATATCATACCCTGATTCCCCCCAAATCCCCGCTGCTGACCTGTATATGGGTATGCTCCTTACATGGATGGGCTCTGTGATGGACCCCAATTGGCCGAGAACGACTCATGGGGAGGGAATGAACCAGGAGAGCCCCTCCTCCCTCTGTTTGTAGGATTTCTGAAACAGCGGTCGGCTCTGTGTCCAGCCTTCCTGCAAACAAAACATCTCTTTTCATCCAAAAGACGTCTCTTCTCTGCTGGAGAGATGTTGTATAGATGACAGATATTGGTCATCTCAACATCTCCTCCATTCTCTTCACCCTTGCCTTTCTCTTTGTATAGGTTGGAGTAGGAGTCTCCCTTATGAATCACTCCATCTTCTTCCATTCCTTCAGCCAGACAGGCGGCTTCTATCGCTTCTTGCAGCGTCTTTGGCTTCGCTTTACTGACCTCCTGCTGGACCTTCATGGGCAAAGACTTCTTGTAGTGAAACAACAACTCCGCAGTCGTCGTCTCCATCAGCTATACCGCAGCGTGCAGGAAATCATCGGAGTAAGTCTTAACGCCTTTCGAAGGAGAAAACTTCACTGCATACAGTTCCTTCCTCAAAATTTCCTGCTCTTTCGGGTTTACGAACTTTTTCCTCAGTGCCGCAAACAAATCGTTGAGCGTGTTGACAATAACCCCCTGCTTCTCTTCCAAATCCTCAATGTAGTTCTGCTCGACGTCGTTGAGATAGTTGATCGCCAGATCTAACTGCCTCTCCACAGGCGTTCCAGTCAACCTGAAGTACCTCTTCACCTTACGAATCCACGAAGTGAGGTGTTTGTGCTTGCCATCGAAGACGTTGGGCTTGTTCACGGTGACGGCTTGAGGAAGAGGGACTCCAACTTCACCACCTGGCACAAAGTCCTCCGAAGGACGAGGGCAATCCTCCATTGGACCATCCTGTGGTGCAGAAGAAGGGGCACTCCTCTGCTTCACAAACGCTGACAGGCTGTGTACTTCTTGCTCGAGTATGTCCAACCTTTGAAGTGGGTTAGACATGGGTGTTGTTCCGACTGAACAACTCGTTGATTTTGATACAAACTCTGTACATGGCCATTGGTCTCAACCACGCTTCTGCTACCCTTGTTATAGGTAATACTACAAACGAATAACAAGGTTCATAAACTTAAGACAGAGAAATCTGCCAGTTCAGTCTGATGATGATGATTGAGGGTTAAATCCTAGATTTAGCGACGCCAAATCCTAAGCCACTAGCAAGGCTTTGAGGACAACCCAGAGCACACATTCATGGGGGGGGGGGATGAGAAAGCCTGCATGCCAATCGGATCGATTCGCCTCAACTTGCCTTATCGACAGAATGGACCTTCTTGAGATAGTAGGATATAGCTTTGGAACCGCTTCTAGGCAGAATTATGCACAACAGCAACACCATATCCTTCATTTTTTTCTCATTATTAGAAGTGCCCCTCTCGGTTGCACCTGCAACGCGTTGTGCAATCTGTGTTCTTATGTTAATGGGTGCTTTCTGCTTCGCAATTTCGTACAGTTCTTTCAGCCTCTTCCGTTCCCTTTCTATGTCCTTACATTCCATCAGAACATGAACCTCATCTTTGATCACACGCGAGGGGGACAAACATTTATCGCACAGCCGTTCCGGTTGGGTTTTATCTATATCCCCCCCTGTGAGAGCCCTAAAAAGCGTACGAAAGCCTGTGGAGGACTGTAACAGACTCTTTGGCAGAGGTTCAACACTGCACTCTATCATTTCACTTCTCGGACGCCATTTCCTTTCACTCAGAAGGTGCATAGCCAAACACTGTCTGGACGGATTCTCTGATTGGAAAGGGTAAAGATTCGTAAGGTGGGGAAAAATTCCGTCTCTGTCTCTAACGTTTCTAGTTTCTTCTTTCAACCAGTCGGACAGCCAGGCACCCTCTACGATCTTTTTTGCCGCCCTTTTCCTTCTGCCCTTGCCCTTGCCCTTCCCTTTTCCTTCTGCCCTTGCCCTTCCCTTTAAACTTGTCCCCCACCGTGCTTGGCAATGCAGGCCACAAAAGGGAGCAATCTAATGGAACGGCCAGCCATTTTACTGTCTTAACGAAGGGTTCACATGAGCCAGCCAAGCACTCATTCCACACTGCCTGGGGTAGAGCACGGTCGATCGATTTGATGCATTGGATGAAGCCCCCACT
Source organism: Chromera velia (assembly GCA_018398765.1). Taxonomy (NCBI): domain Eukaryota; family Chromeraceae; genus Chromera; species Chromera velia. Next base: position 13,262 of record JAHBMJ010000322.1, on the reverse strand, counting down.
CAACTTACCAAGTAGAGAACTGAATGGCTCGAGAGAGAGAGAGAGAGAAGGGAAGGCGAAACAAAGGAGTGATGTGAGAGACCAAAACAACATCGAACAAAACGTAACTGTAATACATCGAGGCAGGCAACATCTGTCTTTCTCAGCGGGATCGTTTCCAGTCCATACAGCGCGACTGGTAGCCAGAGGGCCTTGAACAAAGTAATTTTAGAAAAGGGAGAAACAAAGCCCAGAGAAGAAAGAGTACCAAACACAGCCCCCAAAGCCTTCTCCGCTGCCTCAATGCGGGCTTCGACTGTCTTACTAAGGTCTCCGCCCTCAAAAATCCAGTTGTCCAAATACTTATATTTACTCACCGCTTTCACTGGTCTGCCTTTATAAAGAAAAAGGGTCCAGGGCACTAGGTCGGGGTAGGGGGAGGAAAAACACATAACTTTTGTCTTCTTTAAATTCACCTTCAGGCCGTGCTCCTTACAATAGTCTTCGAGGTGAAACAGGCGTTTCTGTAAGTTTGAAGCACTGTAAGCAAACAGAACAAGATCATCAGCGTATCTGATGCTTTCGATTAAAACGTTAGACAGTCTGACAGGAGTCTCTCTATCAATACCTCCAGCCAAGCTTTGATTCTTGTTTTCATTATCGGAGCTGACAGACTTTCCAATTTTAGTGGCAGCTAGGCATAGGGCGGTCCCATGACTGAGCCTTAAGGCCGGGCCGCGTGCACTATGTGCTATCCACGAAAAGTGCGTCTGCGCCACCACTACTTCATACAAGTGCTACACAGAGGAAACCTAGTTATAAATTTAGCTAGAAATTTAGTTGCAAACTTATCTAAATTCTAGGCTAAAACATTGTGTTAATTGAAATTGATGACAAAAATGTTAAAGATCAAGAATGCATGCATGTTCGGTTGTACGCCATAACTTAGCATAATTTGACCCTTAGTAGCATTGCATGTATGACCTTGTGCACCGGCCGGCCCGGTACCTACCCTGCAAGGACCTAAGAATTTAGACAGGAATTTAGAGGAATTTAGACAGGAATTTAAAGGAGTTTAAACAGGAATTTAGAGGAATTTAAGTAGGAATCTATAAAGGAATTTAAAGACAGGAAATTAGAGGAATTTAACAAATTTTGGAGGACGATTTCTCGTGAGCTATAATGACTTAAAAGTTGATATTAACTGTGCTTATAAGTCTAATATAATCTTTATATAGATCTATAAGTACCGTTAATATCAAGTTCTAATTCATCATAGTTCACGAAAAATTGACTTTCAAAGTTTAGGGATTTAGAGGTCTAAATTCCTTTGGATTCCTAGCTAAATTCCTGTCTAACTTCCTCTAAATTCCTGTCTAAATTCCTCTAAATTCCTGTTTAAATTCGTAGGCCTTTGCAAAGTAGCCCAGCACTCAATCATGCATCGCCCTGATGACTGGGATGCATGTTATTACAACTTTTACCAGTACAACTTAATTATAAGTACAGAAAAAATTCTTTTTTTAATTCAAATTTCTTCTTTTTCTTCTTCTTCTTCTTCTTCTTCTTCTTCTTCTTCTTCTTCTTCGTCTTCTTCTTCTTCTTCTTCTTTTCCTTCTTCTTCTTCTTCAGTTCTTCTTCTTCTTCTCTCTCTCTCTCTCATCTTTTTTATTTATCTATTTTTTTTTAATTTTAAGTTTTAGTTTCGTTACATTGTGAGGTTGTAGGCATTGTCAGAGCTACACGTAGTGCACGTATGTTGAGTGTATGGCGCATATGTATGTACATGCATGCATTGTATTAATTGGTTCGCATGCAAGTCCATTCAGAAGTACAGTCTTGCCTGTGTATAAGACTAAAGAGAAGTACGAACAATGCATGTCCGACTCTGAGATCTTATAGCCCCATACGTTAGTAGCGCCATAACTCTACGTGGCAGCAGAGTAGGTCGGTCAGGGACCAATCTGTTCTGTTTATGATCAGAGACGAATCTCTGTATCGTTGAACGGCAGACGGCAGGCATTCTTTCGCACTAGACGACGATCTTCTCTGGGTATATTGAGTCTGTTCGCTTTTCAGAGTTCTTGTAGGTCTTTCTCTTGTTATTGCGATGACGTTGAGGCCACATAGAGAAGTGGGCCCGATTTTCTGTGCAATTGCATTCCTTGTGAAGAGTGTAGAGGAACTGAAGGACGTCTCCGTTGCGACCCTGGATGACCGATACGAGTCTGTTTGTCTTCTTCTGTCCGGAGTCGCTGAAGAAATGCAGCGATGGTTGCCCTCGAGGTCTATGGGCAAGAAGAAATGCAGAGCGAGGAAGGGTCGCAAACAATCGAAGGACATCATTCAGGAGGGTCGAGACGAAGAGCCGGAAAAGAAGAAGAAGACGTGTCGTGGTTTGCATTTTTCGAAGACCCAATGGAATGAGAAGGCCCTCGGATAGACACACAGCAAGAGAGATGGGAGGAAATCGGATGATGACCAGACTGCCTCCCCAGTGAAGCAGAAGGAAGCAGATGGGTTCAAGGCGTACAGACCTTTACACACTCCGCATGCGCCCACAGACGACTGGGGACTCCAACGCCCTCAAAGTGATGTTGTGGTGAGTGAACCCCAAACAGCAGCAAAGAGCTTCACAGCGACACCGGGTTTCCAGAGAAGTGACCAAGGAGAAAAGACCCCACGTTTGATTTTCAAGGGTACAGCAATGCAGAAGAATCTGAATTCGAAGCAGTATTGCCAGTAGGTCTTTCCGGACACGAGGATGCAGACATGGGAAGCGGAGACAGTCAGTGGGAGATCAGTCAGAAAGCAGCACTCAATTTTCCCAGAGTCAGCGCCGTTCATTGCCGGAGAAACTGAAGTTGCCCCCATGAGGATTGGGAGAATAGAACTGATCCAAAACGCAGGAAAGGCAGAGAGAAAGAAAGAGAAGCAGAGAGCAAAGAGAGGGGCAAAACAAACGGAAAGACATGCAGCGCTGCTGAATACGATCCGCTCAGCTTGCGCTCAAAATCATGAGATACCTCCCAGTGGAGTTCTGTATAGAGAGGGATTCAGTGCACAGACACCAGAAGTGGGGAGACGAGTTAGGCCTGTCTGCACTGGAATTCGATCAGGCCTGATGGAAAGAGAAAGAGTGCAACTGGTATTTGAACGCCAAGAGCGAGAACGTACTGCTGCCTTAAACATAATAAGGCAGAACATGATGAGACAACAGCGTTCAGGTGTGACCGAATGGAAGGGGTACAGCCGACAGTCTTGAGATCGGATTGAGGAGACGGTATTCACCCCACTGTAACAGTCCCATTTGTGTGTTCGATCATCTGTTCCATGCATAGAGCCCATTTGTTTTTTTTTCAGCTGCGTCTGCCTTTGACTTCATCTGCATGGCCATGTGGACACGGCTTGGAGGAAAGGGGGCATGTGTGTAGGTAGGAAAGAGGCAGTGCATCTTTGCCCCTCCACCTAAGCAGAAGTGAAATGCAGGATGGACAAAAAAAAGAGAGATGAGAGCATATGAGAGAGGAGTTGAAAGATACAAGAAGAAGAGAAGACAGAATGTTCCAAATCGCCAGGCAAAAGCTTCAAACATCATCAAACGTCCCGAACCTGGTTCTGACAATGCTCTGTAGAGACATGCACGTCAAGCTTGATCGCTCTCATCTTGTGATGAAAGTGTCGGGACGACACTCTGGGGGAGGTGGCACGTTACATTGTGAGGTTGTAGGCATTGTCAGAGCTGCACGTAGTGCGCGCATGTCAAGCGTATGGCGCATATGTATATGCATGCATACATTGTATTAATTGGTTCGCATGCAAGTCAATTCAGAAGTACAGTCTTGCCTGTGTGTAAGACTAAAGAGAAGTATGAACAATGCATGTCCGACTTTCAGATCTTATAGCCCCGTACGTTAGCAGCGCCATAACTCTACGAGTTTCTTTTCTTTTCATCTTCTTCTTCCTCTTTCAATTCCTAGATCACTATAAACTGCATGCAGGTCATAAAAAGTAAAATATTAAATTTAAGCTAGAATTTAAGTTTCTTTTCAAGAGTCTTTTGTATAGGCAGTATAATTAGTTGAATAGCCACACAGTCCCTATACTCCAAACTAAACTGTAAGCCATGCATGTACGATGCAGGTCAAAGCCTACGTTGAAGCTTTAATTATGTACTTTTCAATTTTAATTAAGAAAGCTTTTTATATGCATGGTCGCTCTTAACTGGGTTGTCAATCATCTCATTAATTATCATCAAGTTGATATCAACAGCTTCTACTAGTAGCTTACATAGCTTTCAAGTGGCTTTGAGCCGCAATTAAAAGTTTGAAGGCTGCAGGGGCGGCAAAGGCTTTTTGCGACGGATTCTTTCTCTGGTCCTCGGATCATCCCTGACTGAGCTTCACTTTGTTTAAAATTACACACAGTTCAATGCTGCAATCACCCACTTCAAAGTCTTAAACTTAGTCTTTCAGACTTGCTTTCCCAAGCGCTCTCCCTTTGTTTTGATACTTTCTGTTGCTTGGTGAAGATCTCTGCTTTGTCTTCTCCTTTTTGTACACAGAAGTCTGTCGGTGCAAAAAATAGATGAATAAATATCGACGAGCGAGCCTCAAACGATCATGCAAGAGTCGCAAGGCAGTCTGCCAATGTTTCAATCAGCTTCCATTCAAATTGAGAGCCCCCGCTTTGGAATGTTCTCTCGATTGGAAACGAATTGCATCCACTTTGCGACCCCTCCCCACACCAGGCCGCCACAATTGCATGCATGCAGGCTCACGCATCCATCCACCCAGCCAGACAGCTCATCGCTAAATCGATGGAAGAACATCGACGGACAGACGCTTTCTTGAAGCCACCCGTGCCTCTGAAAGCTTCTCAACCACAGACTGTCAGAACGGTTGCCTTACATCAGACAGTTTTACTTGGAACTTACAGAAGGACGGAGGATTTTTGTGATTTCAAGAATACCCAAGAACAATGAATGAAGGACAGTCGCATCCACCCCGATTGTGCACCTCGGAACAACCAAGGGGGACTGAATGAGCTGCGGGGTGGATGAGAATGAGTGAATGAACAACACAGGAAGCATTCAAGGGTAACAGAGACAATGCATTCCCCCGTAGCAACACGAACCCAAAAGTCAGACACGATGATGCACATGCAGAGGAACTGAAATTATTCCAGAGTCTTCTTCAGAGCCGCAGCCGCTGCTGCGACATCTGCCGCCACTGTCACGAGAGGCCCACCGAGCTTAGAAAAGAACGCCACGGCCTCCTTGTCTGCTGTCATCATCACAACGGGCTTTCCACTCTTCAAAGCCAGTGAGACCTCAGAAGCAGTGCCAGGTCCCATACCAACGGCAACAACCGCATTGCTGGTCAGCACGTTCACACTGTTTCGACCCTGGCCGAGATCTGTATAGATGGCGATGTCGATGTGAGTAGAGGTCGATCCGGGTCCCTTGGTGGGCAGAATGCCGATCGTTTCTCCTCCTGCAGCCTTCGCTCCCTTGGCTGCTGCATCCATCACACCCTCATCACGGCCCCCTGTAAGGAGAAGCCACCCTGCTGCGGCAATGCGCTTTCCGAGCTCCTCGGCATTGATCAGATCTTCAGGAGTGGCACCCTCCCCGGGACCCATCACGCCCACAATTGTCTTCGGCATTTTCGCAAAAGTGCCAGAAATGGGAAGACAGTCTGCACGTATATATGTAGACGGATCTGAGTCTCCGCAGCAAAAATTAAGTGGCCCGACCTCACCTGTCGGCTGAGGTACAGAGTGACACACAGACTGTGCTGAGAAATCAATGTGCTGTTGGTCAAACTCCGTCAATTTTCGTCCAGGACTCCAGGCTGCACTCATAGCCTTGCACGGCATTGTTACGGCAAAGACGTGAGAGTGGAGACGGAGAGACGGCATCCGCAAAATTCCGGGGCCAAAGCTGCAATAAGCTGCTCATGATTCAAGTCCGTTTCTATCCGTCCACATCAGACCACCCAAAGGAGTCTTGAAAGGACCCTTGCAGTTGATCCATCATCATCTGTCAGTGATCTAACAATCGTGTCACGGCAGAGGAGCGTACGGAATCTGCTGGTACGATCTTACAAAGGTCATTTCCGCACAGTGGCTCAAATTGGATTCCTCGCACACATGCGCACGGACGAACTCGGGTGTTGCAGAGTCGTTTTCAGGTTCTCGGTGGGGCACTGGTCACTGGTCAGACACCTGCAGGGTCTACGGATGCTTGGGCAGTCGCCTTCGAATTTCTTCTCCTTAGTTCTTTGACGTTTTTCACTCCGATATGGGGTTGAGACTATCATTCCCCTATGCTGACGGCTCTCGAAAGACAGAGAGGCCGGTCCTTTGCGGTTTGTCCGAGAACTTGAGGAACTGCGTGGTGCTCTTTTTGGACATTAGAGACCTCTCAACTCTCTCGATCGCATCCAAAGAGGCATCCCTTGCTTTCATGGATCCTCGTGACACTCGCAAGTGGACTGCACTCTTGTCCAGAGACTTTCCGGAAGCGTTCAGCAGAGAGTACCTCCAGCAGATCGATGAGCAGGGAAAGACGAAGCGAATGAGCAGACACCAGCTGTACAAGTTCCTCAAGTGCCACTACGACGCTTACGGAAGGAGTGAGCACGTGAGGACGCTTGCCCAACAGATGAACCTCAGGGTCAGTCGGTGGGCCGGGTCGGGCACGTCAAAGGAAATACAGAAAACCTGAAGTAGTCTTGGAAGAGTCAGGCAGGAGTGGGGAGATAGATGCATGCAGAGAATTAAATTCAAAAAGGTGATGAGTGGGCAGTACGCAGAGAAGAAAAAAGGACGTAGCGTAGGCAGACACTCCGCGGGACAGGTGTAGATCGTGTGTGGAGCTTGATTACTTCGTGCGCAATTTGTGGTTTTTGAAGGTCTTCAGTGGTTGGTTCGTTCTTGTCGGGAAGTGAGATGCAAAGACGGGGGATTGCGTATGATTACTTCTGCTGTGGGTGTGGCGGGACCTTAGATCAATGCAAGAAGATGGAATTTGATTTGTGCGAACCTTCTCGGTTTCCCCCGAAATTCTTCTTTCACGCTTGTGCTATTTTGTTTGCGCAGGCGACCAGCTACATCTCATCTCTTCCTGCGCCCGCCCGCTTCCTGCTGATTTCTTGGGGCCTGGTGATCTACACAGGCTACCAAGTGGTGGTGATTGGCAGGCGGTCTTGTATCCGAAGCTTCATTTTGTGCAAGAAGGGGGGGAGAAGAGCAGGCAGGGTATATATCCGCGTGCGAGAAGAAGCCTCCGCATTTGGACGTCGGAGCGTGGAGAGTCTGGGGCTCCTGGGTTCTCGATTTTCTCGGTGTGTGTCTGTTGTGATGAGATGGCTTGGAAGGGTCGCAGTGGACTGGGGCGACTGGATGGGTCTCAGAGTGAGAGCTGGGTGGGCAGTCGTGCAGGCTTGGATTGTAAGATTGTGCAATTGTATTCAAAGAGGTGCGATCCAGAATTATCAGCGATTAAAACTTGTTGCTGAGAAGGTGGGAGGTGTTCTTTGTAAGGCCTTTGTTGTTTTTGTGGAAGGTTTGAAGAGTGGATTTGAGGTCTTCGTCCGTTGTTTTGTTGCTGTGAAGAAAGGGACGGTCACGGGAGTGGTGTGGAGTTGGCACTGTGGCCAGCGCGCATATCTCCGATTTGTCTGGCCCGTCCAAGAGCCTGTGCAGAAATTTGTAATGAAGTGCGCAGTTCGAATCAAAGAGGAGGGAGTGAGAGTGGGTTGCGCGATCGGGGGAGAGGCGGTCAGAGGCGGGAGGTTTGCGGGTCGAGTGGCATGTTTGTGTGGAAAGGGGATCGGGAGGGTTTCCATGGAGACGGGGAGACTTGTTAGTGCAGGAGCACGGGTGGGTGGAAGGGTGGCGTTGAGAGGTGGCCAGGCAATCAATCAGAAGGTTGTGGTTCCCTTCTGTGGAGCCGTGAAAGAGTATGTGGAATGGGTGTGGAGAGTGGGCGTGGATCCGTTAGCTGAATTTGGTTTTGCTGTGGGAAAAAGGGCTCTGCGGATTGTGCTGTTTGTTTGTCGACAGGTGAACGAGGGTGGTGTGAGGGTGCAGAGAATCTGTCTGCAGGTTTTTGTGAAAGTCGTCCAGGCTCTGTTCTACTCTGTTTGGTGTGTGCTTGTTGGACTCTACCGCGTTGGCTGCTGCATCGTTTCCGTTGTGGTGGCTGGTTCCCTGGCAGTGCGGGCTGTTGCTGTCTGGTGGGGGAGTCAGATTCGCAGTGCGGTCTTGAGGGTGTTCCTTTTGGTTAGTGCCTTGGCGAGGAGAGGCATGGACGTTCTGAGGGGGCCTCTGTTGCAGTTGTGGTCTCTGTGTGGGCTGGTGGCGAGGCGTGTGGGTCGTGTGTGTGTTGGGGCAGCGGTTGTTTCGAGGGATGTTGCTGTGAACCTTTGGTCTGTTGGGTCTGTTTTCTGTAGAGATGTTTGGCGTGTAGCTTCCTTGAGAGCACACTGGCTTTGGGTAGGCTTGTGCGGGTTTTGTGTGGCCGTGTGGGAGCCTCTAAGGGAAGGGGTTCTTGTGGTGTGGACTGTTGGGGTCTCTCAGGGGAGGAGGGCAGTAGAGTGGCTTGTCGGTGTGTCTCGAGAGTTGTCTCGTGTCGGACTAGAGATGTGGCTTCGAGTGTGGAGGCCGACTGAGAGGGCTGGCAAGGAGGCCCTGAAGCTGGTGTGGGAAATTGGTGTGGAGATGTGGAAGGGGGCGGTTGTTGCTGGAGAGGAGGTGGGAAAGGTGATGGTCGGGGTGAAAGTCTGGCTGGTCGGTGTAGCGGAAGCAGGGGCTGTGAGCGTGAGGAGGGGCGTGGAGGTGAGCAGGCGAGCTGCCTTGGAGGCGAAGGGGGCGGCCGGGAAGGGGGTGAGGGAGGCAATTGAAGGGACCAAAGAAGCGGCAACGACAGCACGCCTGGCTGTTGAGGAGGCGGTGCGTGCTGCTGTACGATTGGTCCGGGGGCGTTGAAATTGAATCTGGAGAACAGTGACAAGTTTGTCAAATGTAGGCTTTCATACGATTCTGGCCTTCTAAGCTAGCAGCTGCTAGCTTCTAAGTTGAATTGTAATCAATTTTAATCCACGTCATACATACACGCAAAAAATATAAGTGGTTAGAAAGTAAAAATGGTATGGTAGCCTATGTTTGAAGACATATATAGGAATTTCTAGAAATTTGATTGTAATAACCTAAGCTAACCTAAGCACAGATCGACGATCTCAAACATAAATCGTTATGTATCGTTACATGATCGAGATCGAAAGTGTTTGAAACACAAACTTGCGATCGCAGGTCCCGTACTGCAAGGTAATGTTATGTTAATTATGTTAGGGTTGAGGGGTACGGGCGCAAGCCCCTATGGATCGATGGCGGCGCGCGTGCAGTGCATGGGCCCGGCCACGTACGTGCGCGTACGTACCGGATCGACGCGAAGGGCGCGCCCCGCGCGTCGACTTGACGTGCTGTGAAGACCGCTCCTCCCGAAATCTCCCTTGCTGACCGAAATTTCCTTCGTGAAAGGGCAGTCACATCAGCGTGTGTAATGCCAGTATGGAGCTGCCATGATTTGTAGTGGCTGTAGTGAGTCCTCCGCTGCCATCATCCGGAACGGCGATCATTTGTGAATTTGTCGAATTGCAGTTCAACTCGTCACTCGTCTCTGATGGCCGCTCCCATTACAGCAGTGATTGTCGGTGGAGGTCTCGGTGGTTTAACTGCTGCCAGATGTTTGCAGCGAGCAGGTGCCAGAGTGAAGCTCTTTGAGGCGCTTCCTTCTTGGGAGGATCGGCTGATGAGAGATAGGGGACTGGTGGGTGAAGCGACCAAAATGATTTGCGTTCACTTCCTCCGCTGTCTCTGAACTTGCCGTCTCCTTTTTGGTTTTTCTTTTTTTCTCTGTGTGTGCAGGGTATGTGGAGAGAAGCTCAGCGTGTGCTTGCATACATCGGTCTCCGGAGACGTTTCGAGGAGATTGCCCTGAAGATCCCCCCCGCGAGTTATCGCAGCAAAGAGGGCACGTGGCTTCTTCAGGCTCAGAGAGACGAGACGGGAGAGAAGGTGCTGAGCTGTCGGCAGAGCGACCTGCTGACTCTCTTGCGAGACGATTCGCTTCACCCGTCTCTGCCCCCTCTCGAAATTTCGTTTGGCAAGAGAGTGATTTCATGTGAGGGACAGGGAGAAGCGGGGTATGAGGTGGATCCCAAAATGCAGATTGAGTTTTCTGACGGTACAATGACTGAGGGGGACTTTGTAGTTGGCGCTGATGGGGTGTCTAGTCTTGTCAGACAAGCGACAGCTCCGGGTACCCGGAGAGGGTTTCTCTACTACACAGGGTTTCGGTCTTTCGGGGGAATTATAGAGGACATGGAGGGGGCGGGGGAAGAGCCATACGAGACTGTGAGTGATGAAAATAGATTTGCAGTCATACCTTTGAGATACAAGGCAGGGGGGAGTGGGGGCAAGAGCATAGAAGGGAAGCGGAAAGCTCTATTCTGGTTTGCAACGCTCCGTGATGACGCAGCGGATGGTTTCCTGGGGCCCGGGCGTGCAATGCAGGAGTGGGGTCCCCCCACTGACGCCCCTGTTCTCGAGAGTCTTCACTCAACGTTTGGGTCCTTCCATGACCCTATTCCGAAAATACTTGAGGAGACGGAACGACGCCAGCTCCCCCTGTTGATGGATCATCACATGCAGGACAAGAGAGTGTTGTTCAACATCGGGAGAGTGGCCTTCGTTGGAGATGCTGCCCACGCGTTCCCTCCCAATCTGGCACAGGTGAGAGAGGAATAGGGAGATGTAGTAGATATGGCATCGCACACTCGGGTGCGTGCATGGGATAGAGTATTCTCGATCATTTGTATGCGTCTTTCGTCGCCAGCACCGTTGTTTTTCTTTTTTAGCTGTGGTCGCCGAACCCTTTTGTCCACATTGTTTCTGTGACCTTGACCTCCTCCAACAGTGTTCGTGAAGAGTGCCGTCGGACCTGCATTCCCTCTGTCTTCTTCCTGTATTTCTCGATGGGATTCTGTTTTTGCTGCTCGTTCCCTTGACTCTCCTCTTGCATCTTTTCCTTTTGCTTTGAACTCACCTCATGCACCGCGCCTTTTCTGTGATGTGCTGCTTTTGCTTTTGTTGCTTCCTCCACCTTGATTTCTTTCTTTTTTTGTTGTGTGCAACGTGTCTCCTCGTTCCGTCCTTCTCCCACTGCCGTCCAACGAAGTCGATCGATGTGATGCCATCTAGAGGTCCTCTCACTATCCTTCTCCCCTCTCTGGCTCTCCTCTGACTCTGACTGACTGACTGACTGACTGACTGACTGACTGACTGTGTGTGTGTGTGTGTGTGTGTGTGTGTGTGAAATTTATCGCAGGCTGGGAGTGTTGCCATCGAGGACGCTTGGGAGCTCTCCGTCGCCCTCACGCCCTACCTGAGGGGTCTCATCCCTCGCATTCCCGCAAAGACCCGTCTCGAAACCAAATTCAAGAAGAAAATTCGAGAGCCGACCTCCATCACCAACCTAGTGGACATCTACGGAACCAGAAGAACCCAGAGAGTCACCGGACACCACACAGTCACAGATGCCGTTGCCCAACTAACCGGTCTCTCTGACTCTCTTCGCAGCGGCATTCTGTCCGTAACCCCGCTCTCTTGGAAGCAGCAGTTGTTTGACTATTTTCTCCAGAAGTCTTTCGGAGGGCCCAAGTGCAGAGTTTCGATACCCCCAGAGGGGATGCAGGCAGTCAGGATCGCAGCAGAAGAGGAGGAGGAAGCAAAGCGTCAAATACAGGCTCAAGGAGTAAGGCCACACCGTCCGTCGTAAGGAAATTGGGTTAAGTAAGTGAAAAGTCAGTGAGGGGGACTTCATCAATGATCCAGCTTTACGAAAGCGTAGCCAGAGTTTGTCCCCTCCTAGGTCCCCTCGTTTGTCCCCTGAATTGGAGGGCGGCGGTGACTGATAGCCTAGCTGATGGCCTGGATCATGGCCATGCATGCAGCGGATAGTCAAGATGCAGTTCAGATGCCAGTTCTTGTACTCTATAAGTGTGATTGATATGTAAAGTTTTAAAATGAGGCGAAACTTAAAGTATGATTTTAGAGTATAAATTTTAGTAGTAATGCCACTGTAAATTCAAACAACGATTTAAGAATCAGTGGTGAAATGTTCGAAACTTTTGAAATATACTTTAATTTTTTAAACTATAGATTTTAAAGTTACATTAAATGTTTTTTACCCAGGCTGTAAGTTCAGTAATGATTTAGCTGGATAATTTAAGCGAATTCTCTAAGTTTCTCTCAGGCTCTTACGCTTGTTCTTATACTATGTTTCTCTACAGTATAACGCTTCGTCGTTTTTCTAGACGTTTTCTATACTAATAGAATCTACAAAAATATGATATCCACTAAGATATCGATCCTAGTATCGATCAAAATATACAGAATGTTATAGACACAACTTGTCACACAATGTACTAGCTAGCAGATAATGCATCACGATATCAGTTGACTGACTGAGAGATTAGTCAGTTCAACGCTACCAATTAATGATAACTAGAATTAACCAATTTTTTCAAAAAAAAAAAAAAAGCTTTACATACATAAGTTTGTTTAACGATGTTTGTCAGTTGTTGTCAGTTGTCTCTGGTATTTTCTGACTTACAGTAAATTTTGAGCATCCTTTTCTACAGGCACTGCTCGCTAAACAACCAGCATAACAGTGCCACCTCGATTCTGTATCCTTTGACGTCAGACTTCCAAAAAGGCGAACGCTTCCTCCTATGAAACGATTTCGGCAAACACTGCCAGAAGGTGACGAACCAACGCATGCATGTCGTACTGCACTCGTGACATTTCAGCCACTTCCTCTCCTCTGCATGGACACCCTTTCGCCCTTCAATCATCTCCCACTCCATCTCTTTGCCTCACAACACACGAGCCTCTACCACCTCACCCCTCCTCGTCTCGTTCACGCAGATCAAAATCGGTCCAAAGAAGACCATGCTGACACAGGCTGCCACCTGTTGCGGAAGTGGTCTCCCCAGATTTGGGTGTTCAAGGGAGCCTGAGCCATCCGTGGAACAACTCTCCTTGCCCCCTCCAGACCCTCCGCTTCATCCTCCTCACAACGGACTAGCATACCGCAACCTGCAGAGGAAAAAAGCATTGGTCGGTGTGTACACATGCTCTGTGTGTCTGTCTGTGTCTGTGTGTGTGTGTGTGTGTGTGTGTGTGTGTGTGCGTGCGTGCGTGCGTGCGTGTGT